>CAHIKZ030005606.1:142500-212500 GCA_903632075.3 Acanthosepion pharaonis
ATTTTTCCTCAGTTTCTTCTTTAAATAATGTTATAATTTCTTAAACTTAATACAGATTAAATTTAAAATTAGTAATTTTAAATTTTATAGTATAATATTAATTAGTTAGAATGAATTCTATTTTAGTCGAACCCTAACATTAAAGCATTAAATAATTATTATAACCAAAGTTCGTTCTCAAGTTTTTTGAATTCTCATATACTTGTATTTTGATTGGTCATTCTAGCTTATGTAACAGCGTTTCCCCTAGCGAGGGGTGTTTGATTGATATGAACCTTTTAAAACCCTTTATTCTACATTCAACACAATCACTTGATAAGACACCGGAAGTGTTGAAACAAAAATGGGTATTTTTGTAGTGATTTTATAACATATTTGTTATAATTTTCGAATAAATTTTAAGAATAGTACTTTTTTGGTTATTGAATTTATTCCGTATGCACCAATCCTATACTTGGTGTGTTATATATATATATATATATATATATATATATATATATATATATATATATATGTGTGTGAATATTTTAAATTAAGTAATAGTTTTTGTTCTCAAAGTATTTGAGATCATTGTCAATAATGATCTTTTTTTCCTTCCACTTCCACTTGACTTTCTCAGCAACTGTAAAAATCCGGAGTGGGGTTAATGCTGAGTGACAGTTGTTGTTTTTTTTTTTTTTTTTTTTTTTTATAATAGAGCTTCATTTCTTCTTTGTTCCGTGTCCCCTTCAGGACTTAGGCGATCATAGCTCTCCACAATTTCCTGTCCTTTGTAGTTATTAATAAAACTTGTTTTTTCTATTTCACGTAAAACTTCTTCCATCATCCATTTTCTCAAGCTCCCTAAGTAAGTTATGCGTTATTTTCCTCAGTCTCTCTTGCCTTCAATATATCCTGCGAGTATCAGATTTTCCAAGCCCTCTTTCCTCATTATGTACCATAGAAATTTCAACTCTCTTCTTGGTGTTAAGTATAAGTTCCCTTTTTGTTTCTAGTGCCATGGTATCCTCATCATCCTTCTGTAGAACCACATTCCTGTTGCTTCAGTCTCCTCTTCATCTGTGAGGAGATTGTCCGGCATTTAAGAAGACTGATATTTAGTTAAAGAATCAGCTCTCTTTTCTTTCTTTCTAATGATATTTTTTTATGTTTCTTAATATTCTGCTTAACTTTTGGAATGCGTCTCTAGCTATCTAAATGTGCCTTCGGATTTCAGTGTCGCACTTTCCGTCCTCTGTTAAACACTTCCCAGATATTTAAATATTTGTACTTGTTTGATTTTGGTATCTCCAATTTGTAATTTACATTTTGCTAACCATGCATTGTGTCTTGCAGTAGATGTCTAATCCTTTCTTTTCGCTTTCCTTCACTACCTTCTCTAAAAGATTTTGTAGTTTTCTTTCCGTGTCTGCATGACAGTTTTGCAGATGACAGTGTTGGGTCACTGCCATCTGCTTATCTTATGATGCTAACATTGTAGCTGCCAATAATGAATTCTAGTAGGATTTCTAATTTTCCCAGCTTCATTGTATAGTACACTATTTACATTATTCTGACTATTGTCCTCATCGTTGTCGCCATATTTATCACAACGTTTCGGCGGTTGTACGCCCCGGCCTTACATAATACCTCATCTCAGAAATATAGACAGATTCATTGTATAGTGTTAATAAGTCCGCTAAGGAGATGCATCCTTGTCTTCTATCACTTTCTATTTTTGTATATCTGCTGAACTCGTTTTCTATCAGCATGCAGGCGGTTTACTGCCAGTATAAGTTCTTCGCTATTCTAATATCCTTCCCAAATATGTCAATGTTACTAAGCAGTTCCAACAGATTTTTGTGGCGTACTTTGTCGAACGACTTTGCATAATTATAAAACACCGTTTCACATCCTTCTGCATTTGCAATATAACATTTCTGAGTCTTAAAATTTTAAAGCTTTTTAAAGCTTTTATTTTCGTCAATATGGCTGGTCTCATTCTACTCTTTCGTTTTTATTTTTAGTCTCATAAAGTCCTACTAGTGGATAAAAGGCGCGACACAGAATTTTTCCACTTCATCATTCAACTACTTCACATTGTTCTGAGATATAGAAATTTATATATCATATTCTTCCATATTATATATTTACTGTATTTGATGGCATATAAGGCGCACTTTTTTTTTTTTTTTTTACTAAAAATAATATCTTAAAATTCCCCTGCGTCTTATATGCCATATGTAGGTTTAAAATTCGCGATCGTGTTTTGCTCAGTTGTAATAATTGTTTGATTTCTATTTTGTTTTACCTTTGGATATAATAAAGTTTTTATAAGCTCGTGTTCTTTTTTTCCTATTATTTTTTCTTTAAATGTAATCATCGCTTGCTTAACCAAAATAATACCTAATAAATATAGCCTAGACTGTACCATTTACTAATAATTTTACTAATTTGTTTTCTTGATTTGTCCTGCTGAAATTAGGGTGCGTCTTATACACCGTCAAATAGTTATGTGCCATGCGTGATACACGCTTACGCGATCATGTATCTTTCGATACATGGCTGACGAGGTAGATTTTTTCCACAGTAGGTTGCCATTTCTTTCTGGGGTAGACCATTTGCCACCCAAAGCTATAGAACCCGGTCTGTCCTTCAATTTACCCATATCTGGGGGAGGAGAAGCACATGTGAATGTAATGGATTCAACTGGAATTCGAATTTGGCTCTCCGATTCCTCAATTCGAGCTGCTATCCATTACGCCACCGTGTCTGACGGTGTTCAATATTTCTATTTACTAAAAAGAAAAAAACAACATAGGAAAGCTTTAGATATTTCAAATTTAGCTGCCTCAAAATATAATTTTATCTTATGATTTGAAATCTAAATTTTCAAGACAAATTTGTAAAATTGCATCGGAGTCAAAAGGCGTGATTTTATGGTTCCAAGCATGGGAGTATAAAATTAGTAGCTTGATGTTTTCCAAAAAAAATTTACATCATTACATTTACAAAAGTATAATGTATGAATATTTATAAAGGTAATTATTTAGATTTCTCCTTTCAACGTCAGTTTTGTTTTAACTGATCAACTTTAGTTACATTATGTAAACAAGCATTTAAATCTGCAATCATTGGCTGAAAATAAATTCGTGACTATCATCTGAATTAAGTAAAAACGATTGATTATTTGTTAAATTTAGATGTATATAAATTCTGTGATGACTTATGCAACAGAAAACTTTATAGAGCACGGTGTGTTTACGTGTTGTTAAATTAGGAACACGTGCTGTTTATTCCTGCTAGAAGAAGGTCTAACTATAAGAACATGACGGACTTGAGTCCAACCGAAGATGTAAAGAAAGCAAACTCAACAAATTTACAAGTGACAAAGACATCAACATTTGTGTTTGTGTGTGAACGTAAAGAGTTTGTATTTTGGTGAATGTTCGTACGTATGTGTGTGTGCGTGTTTCATGGCGTTAATTAAGGGAATTAAGGAGGAGCTAACTGCGACAACTTCCGTTTCTATTAGTATCACTTTTTTATTTTCCTTTTTTTATGATTTATACTAATTTTAGGTTCGATGAATTTGACTAACCAACGGAACTGGATGTTGTACGGACATTCACGCCAACATATATCAAGTATACCTGGCCATGGGGAGACAATGGCGACTGTCAATGTAAGTATGTTTTTGTATAATTCAATTCATAGAGAAATTGTTTTAAAAATCACTTCACCCCAAGTAAGGTAGTGAAGAAACAAGGGTTTCTTTTATGTGCCGTATTCCTTCAGGACGTAGGCAATCATGGCCCTCCACCTCCTCCTGTCTCTTATAGCTCTTAATAAGATTTGTCTTTTTGTTATTTCACCCAGACCTTCTTTTGCCATCCACTTGCTCAAAACCCATTATGCCATGCGTTGCTTTTTCCTGTGCTGGTTTCCCTCTATCCGTCCTGCGAGTATCAGATTTTCCAAACCCTCCTTTCTCATTACGTGTCTCAGAAATTTCAGCTGCCTTTTCCTGATTTTAAGTATAAGTTTCCTCTTGGTTTCTATTTTCTCCAAAACCTGGTCGTTGTTCGCATGTTCGGCCCATGGTACTCTTAGCATCCTTCTGTAGAACCACATTTCTGTTGTTTCGAGTCTCTTCATTGTTGAGGAGATTGTCCAGCATTCGCTGTCGCTCAGGATAACAGATATCACGTAACAGTTCAGTACTCTTTTCTTTGTTTCCAAGGAAACTTTCTTGTCTCTTAATACTCTGTTTAGCTTTTGAAATGCATTTTTGGTCATCCCTATACGTTTTCGGATCTGTGTCGCACTTTCCGTCCTGTGTTAGAACACTTCCCAGATCTTTAAATTTCTGTACCTACCTAAAGAATAAGATAAGAGAAACGTTAAGGAGTGAGAACCATAAGATAAATCAAAAGGATAGTAGATAAGGATGTCAGTACATTTAAAGTTTTGAAGATCAAAGTTAGTTGGAAAACATGGCGTCGGAATTGAATTCTACAATCGAGAAGTGCGAGAAAAGAAACTTTCATTTTCTTTGCAGCCTAAAAGATATCTGACAATAGATGCTTGCAATGCGTCTAATAGACTAATTGCAGTAATCTCCAATAAAAACGGGCCATCCTAAATTAAATTGCATATCAACATTTTTATCTCTTGTTTGCGCACACAATTTAGAGACGACTAACAATACAGAATGAGCCAAGTAAATGATGAAAATTATATGAAGAACAAATATTCAATACTAAAGAAATTTGTACATTTTCCAAAAAGAAGTCTTACATATTTAACATATGTAGGACTTCAAAAGCAAAACCCGATTATTCAATAAAACCTCTCTCGGAATCGAGAACATCATGGATACAGCCTTGGAAGCGATTGCACTACCGGATCAAGGAGTCATCGTTCATGTTGGTCATCGTGTCTACGATGACAGCTTTCAACCTATTGTGAAAACGTCCTTTTGTTTTCCTCTCAAAACTGCCCCTGACGTAAAAGTACAGGAGTGGTCACATATTGACGGTAACCTGATCGAGAAAATTTTCATACTTTCCTGGCCACTTATTGGTAGCTGAATCCCGCTGGAACCGGAGCCATTTGTCAATCAATGTCAAACTTCTGAAGAACTTGGCGGCATTCAAAAAAACAAAACAATTTCACTAAAGGTCTGTCAGGTACTGTCCTGACTGTAATTAAGAACAAATTTTGACGACAACTAGATATTTGTACATTAAAACGTGTTAAACTTAGAAAAGCGCAAAAAAAAAGGTTATTCAATATAACCTCTCACAGCTTAGAGGGTGACGTCAATGCCACTTTGGTAGGACTAAATTTCCAAATCAAGTGATCATTGTTCATATTGCCCATTCTGATGTTTGGTCGCTTTCCCATTGGTGCTTCAATGCCTTTGATATTGAAATTAGGTCAGCTGAGAGGTAAAAATTATTAACCAGTCACTCTTGGGTCATGTGGGAGAGAATAATCTTGCTCGAATACGTACTGCCACTTCTCAATCTAGGGAGACAAGATTATTAACTGACACTCAGATAACAAACTATCCACCTACAAAATTGAAACAACCGACCTGGGTGGGATATTAAACTGCATAAGACACAAACCTGCTTAAAAAAAAAAAACACAAAACAACCGTAGTTTTCCCCGCCCTGTCGGTTGGGCTGTAGAATACGCTGACTGCATCCAGGCCTGCAGAGGGTTAAGACCTCCCAATGGTTGTCCTGGATAAGAAGATAAACTACATCCAACAGCAAGGCGTTTGATCAGGTTTTGAGGAACGTAGAACCACCTCTTAATTGCTGGTGTTTCCAGGTCCACCCTGACCCGGGGTGTTAACACCTGTCAGGGTCCCAGCTATGGGCAAATAGTTAACCTCAAACTGGGGTCAAAACACTATGAAAGTATAAAAATAGGTTTTAATACCGGCAATACTTTTTGGGGAATTTTTTTTACCAGCAATACATTTTTGAAAAAAATATTACCAACAATAAAAATCTTGTCGGCATTAAATAACCCATTGAGGTTGATATGCCGTAAAACGAACCAAACCAAGCATAGTTTCCCAAATAATTTAGAGACGCCTACAAATGGATCCAAAAAAATCAAAGACTGCTAATTCACCCCAATAGGGTCACCTGTTTGCCGTGAGTGGCAACTCGTGATGCTCTGGAACGGAGTCCTGGTGGCTGAATGACCCCTGACTGGCAAGTGGCCAGGAATCCCACAACACCCTACTTCGGTCCCAACCGGAGTTAGATGGGTAGATGGAATAGCCCAATCCAGTCCAATCGGTTAGTCACTTTGTGGCAAGGGCTAATTAAGTTGAAAGAGAATGGTCGTGACACGACTGCGAGTCCTAACACCACACTACACTTTGCTAATGATGGTGAGGGAATGCAGGTGCCCCGGCCACTTCTGGCCCAACTATACTGTCGGCGCAGCTCTGACGGATCAGAGCATATGAGATTACGTCCCTTAAGAAGAGAACTCCTAGGCGGGTGGCAAGCACGGATGGTGAATCAAAAAATTAATAATTTTATTGCAAATATTTATGAAAGCTCAGAAACTGAGTGAGGATTGAAAACCAGAACAAAAAAAACCCCACTTTCATCGTCAGAGAATCAACATAAGATTAATCCATAAAATTGTACCCCCTTTATCATTCAAAAAGTTATATCGGCCATGATAGACCCAAACTCCATCACAAAAATACGAAAAAATAGCACTTCTGATAAAAGTAAAAAAAAAAAAAAAAATATCAAAAAGACATAAATTCAGAAAAACGGAACATTAATAGACACCAACAGACACATTCTGATCTTTAATAATTCCATACCACAAAAGGAGATTAGAATAGGTTACATAATAACCACAGTAGAACCAAATATTCCTTATCCCTGTAGATGTCACAAATGTCAATGATTTGGTCACGTACAAATATTCCAATATGTCGCATATGCGGGGCATATCAAATGGACCACAGGGAAACAACTTGTAACAAAACCTCTTTGTGTCCAAACTACAAATAAAATCCTACTGCAGATTCTAAAGAATACGGAATCTGTAAGAAGAAAAAACATAAATAAATTGAAAACATTTCCTTCCAAGAAGTAAGGAAACGCACAGAAGCTACCACATCACCAACATCATATGCAGGTATTACCAAAACTGAGGAAAATGCAGGAAAATCATTCAATGGGAAAGCAGGGAGAGGTCATATCCCTTATAAACGAATTAAAAAAAAAAAAACCCAAAAGAAAAAACTAATAGTTGCTGAAGATAAGCTTAACATGCATAAAATCGTTGCCCTCCATTGGAACAAGTCCTACCTCTTCAACCAAAAACAATAAAGGAGAACTTGTAACTACCAGAAAAACAACTTCGAAAAACTTAAACCAAAATACAACCCCCCAAAGAACTCGAAGATTCCAAACAATCAGAAGATAAACCAAAGACTCACACGAAATGTAATCACAATCAACACAACCCTGAGCAGCAAAATTTGAACCCACCTAGAGCAAGAGAATTATCAACATCAAAGCAAAGAACACCAAAATAACAATGAAAAGCCAGAAAAACAGAAACAAAATACCACTCAAGGAACGAAACAGAAGGACGACACCTCAAAAAAACAAAACAAAAAAAACAAAAAAAAAAACTGAGAGCATAGAAAGCATGGATACTTAACACCCACAAAAATAAATCAAGTCAAATAGAATATTGCAGTGAAACGTGATAGGTGCAAAAATTAATTTCAATGAGATACAACCCAGCAATATTATGCCTCCAAGAATCTCACCTGAAAGAAAATGACACATTGAACCTTAAGCACTATATAAGCATATAAATAAACAAAACGACAGAACCTCAGGTGGGTCATCACTACTCAACAATAACATCCCTCACAGTGAAATAAATTTAAAAACAAATATACCGAAAAATATCAGGGAAAAAATTGCAAGAACCATACCAAAGTAAAACAAAAATTACAAATAAAACATAACTGATAACTTTGCAGAAATGTTTGGACAAAATTCTTCTTTACAAAATAAGAACAAAAGAATTTCAGACCATCAAGTATAAGGAAGAAAAAAATCAACTTCCAATCCAAAAACGAAGAAATTTACAACCAACTTTTCACAAGAGCACTAAAAAAAGCCAGCATCACAGCTGTTGGACCAGACAATATTCACTATGAATTCATATGATATATTTATTAGGAACATCCTCAAACTTCCTACTACAAATTTTCAATAATATATGGATCAGTGGGAACATTCCCAAAATTTGGAAAGAAGCCACTGTGATTCCCATACTGAAACCAACAAATGACGCCATAGTCAGCAAATTATCAACTCATTGCAGTTACATGCTGCATCTGTAAAACACTCAAAAGGATGATAAATAACAGACTTGTATGGTACCTGGAAACTAATAACAGCGTATCAGTCAGGTTTCAGAAAATAAAGAAGCCTTATCGATCTCCTAGTGAGATTAAAAAAATATTGCTGTTAGGTGTTCTTTTTTATGAATGCCTTACATATGGGAGGTTTTCATACAGAAAAGGCATACGACACAACCTGGAGATAAAATCTTTGATTTAAAGTACCTGGGACTGATGGGACAATAATTACTTCTAACTTTCTGGGTGATCGGCATTTCAAAGTACGGATAAATGACTCACTTTCGATAAAAAAAAGGAATAAGAAATGGGGATGCCACAAGGTAGCGTTTTATGGGTTACCTTTTTAACAAAAAAATAAATGGAACAGTGAAAAACATTAAAACCTGCGCCGACTGCGCACTATATGTGGATTAATTGTTAATTTGCTGCAAATCAAAACACATGCACACAATGGAGCGCCAACTCCAAATCTGCCTCTCGATAGGTTGGACAGGTGGATAACAGGAAATGGTTTTAAATTCTCACAAAGTAAGATCAAGCGCATACACTTTTGTCAAATCAGAAAGATGCACAATGAACCAATCATAAATTGGATAATGAAGTCAAAGAATGCAAACGTGTAGACCTCACATTGGATAATGAAGTCAAAGAATGCAAACGTGTAGACCTCACATTGGATAATGAAGTCAAAGAATGCAAACGTGTAGACCTCACATTGGATAATGAAGTCAAAGAATGCAAACGTCTAGACCTCACATTGGATAATGAAGTCAAAGAATGCAAACGTCTAGACCTCACATTGGATAATGAAGTCAAAGAATGCAAACGTCTAGACCTCACATTGGATAATGAAGTCAAAAGAATGCAAACGTGTAGACCTCACATTGGATAATGAAGTCAAAGAATGCAAACGTGTAGACCTCACATTGAAGTCAAAGATAATGAAGTCAAAGAATGCAAACGTGTAGACCTCACATTGGATAATGAAGTCAAAGAATGCAAACGTGTAGACCTCACATTGGATAATGAAGTCAAAGAATGCAAACGTCTAGACCTCACATTGGATAATGAAGTCAAAGAATGCAAACGTCTAGACCTCACATTGGATAATGAAGTCAAAGAATGCAAACGTCTAGACCTCATACTCAGCAGAAAATTGTCAATTATCCCACATATCAAACATGTACGAGCGAAATGCAACAAAGCGATGCAACTCCTTAGAATGGTGGCTCACACTGAATAGGCGGAGGGCGCAAAATTCTCTATTAAAACTCTACCGGTCATTGATCTAAGCTTGTTTCATTTATGGAGCAGTCAGAAAAACGTATGTAAAAGAATTAGAAATCATACACTAACAGGGACTTAAGCTTGCACTGGAGGCTTTCAGCACATTCCCAGTCGAGAGCCTATAGTTATTTTCCAAGCGTAGCTTAGATGTGGCACAAGGCCGAAAGTATGGGTCATCTAGTGAGGATCGAACTCACTTTTTCAGTTGTAACTGATCTAGCGAGACAAGCTTGCTAACCATTACACCACGCCGAGGTGCCCCTTCGTGAGCCTATATGTAGACGAAACCTCAATAGCACTAAGACGACAGAAACTGTCTTTTACAATATTACACAAAATTGTCCTCAAACCCAGCAAATCCAACCTGCAATAATGTGATCCAGCCTCATAATAAAACCTTGATCGAACGAAAGGAAAAATCTATGAGACCATAAGCATGGAAGATTTCACCAACGAAGCCCAAATAAATACAATACATAGTGATTTTCCAAGCGTAGCTTAGATATGGCGCAAGGCCGGAAGTAGGGCGCACCTAGTGAGGATCGAACTCACTACTCAGTCGTAATTGTTCTATCGAGACAAGCTTCCTAACCATTACACCGCCTCGAGGTGCCCAAATGAAAGTTTACCCCGGTAGTAGCCATTTGGCATTAAATGACCTAATAAGGGTTGATATGCTGTTAATCCCAACAATTCAACTCAATCCAGGGCTCAGCAGCTATGTCTAGCATTTCGATGTCGTCGCTGGTATTGACCTCGAGGCCTTCGAGATGTGACGCTACCAGCAAAATCATCATGAACGACATGAGGTTGATGCAGATAACCGTCAGTGTACGTAGTGTCACCTGTTGTTTCTCCTGTTCACCTGGCTGCTTTCAAGAAACTCGTTATGTTTGAATCACAGTGGTTGTCGTGACACAAGCACGGTGTGACTTTTCATTTCCTGCGGTAGACTGGAAGCTGCCATATTAATGGTCTCTATATGTCTTAAATAGAAATGATACTAAGATTTGGTACATATCTCGTAACATTACGTTAAAAGGTCTTCTATTTACGGTCTACTAAACATTATAGGACACCGTGTCTATTAGAGTAAAGGATAGACAGATGTAGCAAGGAAATAGTGATGTGACCATTTGAGCAAAATCGTATTCTAATACGGTGTGTATGGGTGTATTGCCAGTGGTAGTACCTTTTGTAGAAAAAGCAGTTAATGTTGCTTTACTCAGGTGAAATGGGGTGCGGAAGTGTACGGCCACACGAACATCGACATGTCGGCTAAACTGTGTGAGAGTCGTCGGGAGGGTTTCCCGACCGGTGAAGGGTAACGCTTTTCCCCAACCCACCTGTACCAAGTCGCCAGCCTGGACGGAGGAGCTACTTCTCAGAGGTCACCGTCACTACCAGTGGGCGGAAGAACTTCTGGGAGGAGGGGCGGGTTAATTTCAACATCCCCGCTGCAAAAGGAACCGGCAAGTCACTGCACTATTTTGCCCTGAATATTACCATGAACCATAAGTACAACGGGGGGAGGGGGAAATAGTACTCACAGCGATACGAAATGTACTAAATAAATAAATGATGATGCTAATAACGTATCAATATTTCGAAAAATTCATTATTCACAGATTTGCATAGAGGCCTCATGAGGAGTATAGATACACGTGTCCGTGTCTTAAAAAATCGGTTATTAAATTTCTTAGGGCATTAAAGAATGCTTTTCTTCTTGACCCAAAGTACAAACCACTTTAAAATGCTTTATCTATTTTAGAGTCGATTGAAAAAAAAAAAAAATTCAAAATACGCACAAATAACATTTGCTATTATCGATTACCGAAAAATAAATCTATTTTTAATGTTTCTAGACGTGTCACAAACATTTTCTTCGATTCTTAGGTGTGTTTAGTACTGGCAATTTATCACTAAGATAACAAATCAATAATCGACTCTTGCCGAAAAAGAATCGATCGGTTTCCTGTTTCGGTAGCTATGTTCAGGAGGCGACAAGAATTTAAAAATACATCTCCGATTTTCGAAATCGGAAATGAATGTAATGATACAATTAAAACCAATGTCACAAACATTTAGCGCTTCAAAGAAGAGTAATAAAATGATCATCATCATCATCAGTCCTATGATCGGGGGTGGTCATAGGGTCACTGCGCAACTGACTAGTTCCTACTGTATACCTGGGTTGAAAGCTAGAGAGGTATTCATCGAGTCTTAGACATAATGGAGCCCGCCCCTTTCCAGGTTAAATCACAGCCAATATCCTGTAACTTGATGTAATCGTTACATCCGTCGAGGGACCTTCCACTCTGGGCGTTGACTAGGAAGGCCCCTGCTCAACGATGCCGTCTCATCACCACACTGGCTGCATACATAGCTATGGTTCCCAACCTACCGTCTTGTGTTAGATGGTCGTTAATCTTACAGTGGTGAAGGAACCGGTTTAGTCGACAATGATTCAACCATACGACAGGTAGTTTGTTTAGCGGCATATCAACTCCTTATGGGTCATTTAATATCGAAATTTAATTTTATTGGGAGTATTAGCAATTCCATTAACAAAAATGTATTGCTGGTTTCACTGGGCGTGTTTCTAAAAATAAATACGCTAAAAATCCACTTTCGTCCCTACTGTGCGCCGACGACTTAATGGTTAGAATCTCCGACTGACACCAATTCAGTCGGGTTTCGATCCTAGCTAGAGGCAACCGGATGTCTAGCCACACTGATGAGCTGTGAAACAGCGAAACAGTCTGTCTGTGGATGACGTTTATATATATATATATATATATATATATATATATATATATATATATATATATATATATAAAAAAACTTACTGCTCGTAAATTTTATTATGAAAATGTATTGCTGGTATTTTTAATTTAAAAATGTATTTTTATACTTTCATAGTGTTTTGACCTCAGTTTTTTGGGGGGGTTAACTATTCGCCCATAGTTGGGGCCTTAACAAGTGCTACCAACCCGGGTGGACCTGGGAACAACAGTAATTAAAAGGTAGTTCTACATTCTTCAACACCTTCCAATCAGAGGACTTGTTGCCGGATGTAGTTTATCGTCACACGCAGGACCAATAACAGTTAGTAACGGATAATGTGGTACCAGTACTGTTCGTAGAATCACCTGGTTCATGTCAATAGATGTGAAATCATCAAAAATTTCAAGATAAAAAATAACTTTGCACAGAATAAATTTGGCAAACGAAAGGTTTGTTGACGAAATAAGCATAAACATGTTTGTGCAAAGAACACTTAAAAGGAAACCAACAACAAAATCAAAACAAAAGCATAACTTGTAATAACAAGAAATAACATCAGTAATAGACAGAACGACATGGCAGCCTGAATAGGCGAGAGAAAGCAAGCAAGCAACAACAACAAATGATATTTCAGGGAGCCCCAAATTGACAGGTAGGACATGTCACAGTATAAGCAGATCATAAATTGAAATTGAACGAAAGTCTGCCAGAGAAGTAGGTACCTAAATATAAACTGGCTCTATTGGGATAGCGGTACCTGTGAAAAGAGCAATGATACTGAGGAGAATCCAGATGTATTGAAGAAACTTGCTGTTCGGCGACAGATACCAGATGCCTCTCGTGTGAAGCTACAAATGCATAAACATCATGACAAGTAGTACACTTAAGACATTAACCGGTGTTGCTGATTTCTTATTCAAAGTGATGTAAACAGTCGTGCAACATTTTAACCATTTACGCAAGAAGCACAAATCATACGGACCCTGGGATTTTTTTATGGATACTATTAATAGGGAAATCTTAGTTTCATATGGAAAGAACAGTGACAGATAAGGGCAGGCGCGTACATGCCGAGTTTCATAAACGCATTTCTGAATTAAAAAAAAATCAAGCATACACACTTCTGAATAAAAAAAAAAAATCAGCTAGACTTGATTGATGTCTGCTGCTTTTATTCCTGCAAATGTGATTGCATGTACGAAAGGTATAAATAGCATAATTTTTTTCGTTATTATTAATAGTAGGTATTAAAATTTATAAACTTTACAGAAAATGACTTTCATATTTTTGTGCTGTTTTCGGTGTTTACCCACAAAACAATATCCGTCCGCTGTTTAATTTTTTATTTTATTGTATTTACTTTTTATTTTAGATTTTTATTCAGTTCCCTTCAATTAAGGTTTGATATTTTTAAATTCGTGTAATATTTTTATTATACATATATTATCGAACTAAAATATTCTCCATCTATTCTCGTCACATTTCGTATTCTGCTCGTAATGCATCTTGGTTCGTAATATTTTCTTTATTTTAAATATTAATTTCCCCCTTTCAGAAGGCAGGAAATTTCATATGACGTTGATCTCATAAAACTTTTAAATGCGCATGGAAGAATAGGGAGATATAAATAATCTCTACTTATAGATATGGCACGCTTACATATTTGGCAAGACCTAAAATTAAGATAAAGCCCTCTTTTTTTATAATATATATATATATATATATATATATTTGTGCAGCAATCCATCTTTTATACAAGTTTAATTAAAGACACCTAACAAGACACTGTTGTTAAGCCTTTTAAGTTTTTTTTCATACATTCGTGAAAGTGATCTCCTTTCTGGATATAGTATAAAAACAGTCCAAATGATTTGTGGATTCGAACGCTTTCGGATAATCTATTAGGCATTATCAAGGATTTTTTTTTTCTTTAATATATATATATATATATATATATATATATATATATATATATACACACACACTTTTAATTTGGCCGTGTTCAAGGCTATGCAGAACAGAAATAACTTGTACGAATGCAAGAAAAATTAAATAAAAATTTTAATCGCAATGCCTTTTTAGTAGTCTTAAATGAATTTAAACAAATTCTATTAAAAACATAACCCGTTATATACAAGTATGGTAGGTAAGATTACATAACTTCTTTAAAGGAGCTGTTCCATTCTAGTTAATACTGGACTGGCTGATGGGAAATTCATTCAACCTTACCATCCGAATAGAGCATAATCATATCTGCGAAATGGCATGAAAATGAGTGAAATGTAGACAAGGATGCATATGTATGTTGGAGAGAAACCATTTTTTTTTTTTTTTTGTATATTTTCAGAATTTGCACGTGACAGTTCAGGCAGTGAAATAGTTGTAAATGTTAAAACATCGCGGGTGTGTTAGCTTGTTAGTGACTTCCCATTCGGTCATATCGGGCGAAAGCAGAGGGAAATCTGAAGGCACATGTTTCAGTAAGCTGGTTCCAACTGACGAGGTGACACAACACTCTTGTGCTTCTCACCACTGTCACGTGACATCTTTCTCACCCTTTGGGCATCCGCATAAAATATCGCTGACTAAGGAACTAACAACCAAGTTTTGTAATTCTATATTCAGACTAGCAGTAGAGCCCGGCGTTGCCCGGGGATGCAACAGTAAGAGATAGATCAAGTATCGACCATCATAAAGACTGAAAAATAACATTGACAAAGATTATTGTTTAAGGTTGACGGACACGCATGTCTTAATTAGGTTTTTTTTTTTTTTTTTTTACGAATTGGTCAAATTCAAACAAAAACATTGTTTTCAATCGTTATGAGTCTACCGATTGAATAGAATTTTATTATAAACAATTGTCTTGTAAATGGAATTTTTAAAGCATTCTGAATGTAAAATTAAAGAAAAAAGTGTGCAAGACAATAAGAAACACTACCTGCCAAAAAAAGTGAAGTTTTGTTGAAATCAGTTGAAAAATGTAGGAAATCCGATCCCATATATAAACGAACACACACACAACCTGGGTTTTATAATAAGTATAACTCGATATGAGTTGTCCCTCTTTCATTCTGGTGACAATGATGCCTCTTAATCGTGTTTTCAAATTGATTTCGTGCAAAAACAATAGTTTTTTCAATTTTTGGTGCTGTCAGAACCACCGCAAGGTAATTTTACGTAGTCCTGTGAAGTTTTGTTGAAGTCCTTTGAAAAATGTAGGAAATTCGATCCAATATATAAACGTACAGACATACACACAACCTGGGTTTTATAATAAGTATGATTCTGTGATATCCACTGACTTCAGTCATTACCAAGAAAACATTAGATTAAATTAAAACTCTGCATGCCAGTGTAATGACAAAATTACGTGGGATTAGGCTTTAAGAAATCTTTATTCAACTGAGAATACAATATTCGCGTATAGTGTCTTTTTTATAGTCCAAATAAACAGAAATAGCTCTTTCAAAGAGGCGAGTAGCAAAACAAGGGGAGACCACTCTTGATTATTCATAACAGGCAGTAAGAATTTTTTTTTGTTTTTTTGCATTATTCTTGTTTTAACGTTGTCGTGTGAGTATATTTTATTTCACGTCTTGAAACTGGCGTCGCATAATAATAATGATATCCTGTGGATTCTGAGAATGAGCACAATCTATTTTATTGAATAAAACCTGTTAAAACGAACATTTATTGTCTAAGTAATAGTATGTTCAATTAAGGAGAATTATTTTACTAAAAGATAGTATAAATACACCAGAAGACATTCATTTAAAAAATCCAACAGCTTCCCTATCGTCTTAACGTGTGAAAATTTTCTTTTTCACAGTGGTTTGTGAATTAGTGAAACACTCTTTCGGCAGTCAATGCCCAGACTTTAAAATCTTTCCTAAAAGATCAAAATACACTTTGATTATATAGGCAGATGGTAACTGTACTCATGTACAATGAGTCTCTTCGACCGTCTTAAACGCTTTATGTTTCCATTATTCCTGTTTTCTTCATGTTACTAGTGCTCTTTGTTACATATTTTAACTCCCGTTTGCTCATTTTAGCCTAACAGCTGCTGGATTTATACTAAATAAGTAAATATTAGTGGAGATTAAAGAAGTTTCTCAGATTAAAAAGGAATACAGGTTCCTTTCCCAACGGGAAGCACATTTTCTTTTATATATTTGATCTCGAGACCTGTAGACATTATTTTCATTGTTTAAAAATAAAAACAGGATTGTCCAATCCTAACCCTTGTAACTAACTAAATATAACGGCTCTAATAATAAGAAATAATACCTCCTCATCGCTGATGTCATACCATATGCTCCGATTCTACCATATTAGTTCAATGGGGAGGTGCTGTCTATGAGATGGATACTTAGTGATCAGGCATGCTTACCGTAGCGAAAAGGCCAGGATCTGATAAACTGTTTTCTCGACATTCATTTCACTACTGAGGCATGTTTGTGATTATTTTTTCTCGCTTTTCCAGCCGCCACTTTTAGAATTTAATAGGTGCATATCACACTCTAAAAATGTCTCATCATATTGTTTGCTTTTTGCTTATATTACTAAGTGCAGGAGAGATAATTGCTTGATATAAGTATCTTATTAGGAAGAAATTTAGGCGGGAGGTGTAGAAAACTGAAATAATTGAAAAAGAAAAAAAAACACAACGTAGAAGCAAAATTAAAATAAACTTTTTCTTGAAGCCTACATAAAATGCATATGCCACCAAATTAAAACTCTTTCTTTAGGCATGCATATTCAAAAACTACGAAATTGCATAAATGATGTGGAAGTGGTGCAGTGGTTATCAGAACAGAAAATGAAGTTCGAAATCCTTGCTAAGGCTGTTGCCTTCACATCACGCAGATGTCCTTAGGAAAGGCATGAATCCACTAGCCATGAATAATTGACTGTGTTGGCCTATTACGTCAGCGGCAAACGTTGGTGATATGGCAGTAGAGATTAAAACTTTCTGTAAAGCAAAAGCATAATTTTTGTCGAGTTACAAAGACCATTAATACTGTTGTCATACATGGTCTGATGCCCCGTGGTTCATCTCTAGGTTCTCGACAAAATCCAAAGACGCATACGCAATGAGATAGGTCCTGACCTGGCATCTCGACTCCAGTCACTTTCTCACCGACATAATGTCGGCTTCTCTCTGTCTTTTCTATAAATATCTTCATGGCAACTGCTCTGACGAGCTATTTTCACTGGTGCCCCAACTGCATGAATTTAAGCGTGCTACTAGGTTGGCATCTCGGTCCCACCCTTTCACTGTTGAAACAGTTAAATGTAACCGTTTCTTTTACTCCAACAACTTCTTCTTCTCGCACTTTTCAATAGTGGAACTCTCTTCCTCTTACTTGCTTCCCTATAATCTTCAAATATTCAAATGTAATGTCAATCGACATCTTCTGATTCCTTGATGTTGATCCCCGTCCTTCTCGCTATCCTTTTCTCAAATACCCCTCTTTGCACTTACTTTCACTCTCTGTAACCTCTTGCGTGTTAGTGGCAATCCAAGCTTGCTTGGGGTGAAATGCTTTAAAAAAAAAAAAAAAAAGCGTCTATCCTGACATTTTTATTTTTACAATAAGGCTCATCTTTATAATGCCCAGGGGCCACTCGAGGTAGAAGGTTACATCAGGAGGCGATTTGTACGTATAGGAATGGAAGATAACAATTAAACCTGGCCTTGAACAGGTTAAAATTATAGTGATTTGGGAAACATCTAGTTGGGCTTCGGTTTGCGGGAAGAAGCTACTCGAGTGGAACTTATTTCTCATTGATGGAATACAAAGGGAATGTGGGTGGTCTGCTACGATATAAATGGCATGTTCTTGCTGAGAAGTTTTGTCTCGACGGGACCAGGGAATGCAGCTCATCAGAGCACACTTCGAGTAAGCAGCGGTAGAGCAGTGAGAGGCTTGCCACATCCCATCTGTAAGGGAGAGGTTGAAAGTTGAAGAATAAAATATCTACGCGGTACAATTTTTTTTTTTTTTTTTTTTTTTTTTTAGAGGAAGGTTCACCCTTTATAGGGCCCGGGGGCTACTCAAGATAGAATGTTACGTTTGGGAGCCCATTTGAATATATAGGAGTGGAATATAACTGTTAACCCTAGCCTGGAACAGGTTAAGATTGTAGTGGTCGGGGAAACATCCTCTTGCGAGTTGGTTCCACAGGGCAGTGGTTCGCGGGAGCTGTTCGAGTGGAAATTACTTTTTCACCGATGGAATATGGAGGGAATGTGGCTGGTTTGCTACTATTTAATTGTATGGCTTGTTCTTGCCGTGAAGGTTTGATTTGGTGGGACTAAGGAGTGTAGTTCGTTCAAGCACTTTCCGTAGAAGTAGCAGTAGATCAGCGAATGGCTTGCTACAGCCTGCCTGTGGGTGAGAGATTTAAGGGTGGAGAATAAATCGTCACCCACAAGAGCTCGGAGACTCCTTTAGGACTCGAGGCTGGAGAGTGAGGTCTGATCAGCTCCCGCTTAAATTTGACAAAAGTACTCCATCTCTGGCCTGATTTGGCTTTTGTAAAGTTGTGTGTACGAAGCAGAGGTGTATCATTTAATTCCCCTATGGAGAAAATCTGAGACATTGGCGCGCATTGAAGCTTGTTGAAAGTTTACGGAGACCAGTCAGTGGCTGTGAGCATAGTTAGGCGGTGGGTAATGCGTTTTGTTAAAGTGTTGACAGCGATGTGAGTAGAAAAAATGTAGGTTTCCTCCACTGGTGCAGACTTTTACGAGAGCAGCATGCAGGCTCTTGTTCATTGTAGGCAAAAATGAATAACCAGTGGTGTTTATGTGGTGGAAACAGTGTTTCGTAGCATAAAACCACCGCCATTCAGCTTTGTGGTTATATCCCCTTTACCCATGGTAGGTCTCACTCGAATAAATAAAAGACATCTCGTAGACTAGGCTTTTAGCCTTGTTAGGTAACCAGACTAGAAATTGATTTTTGTTTTTATATAAATGTCGTCCTCTACCGAAAAGGAGTTGGGTCATGTATAGCGAATAGACTCTACCGAAAAGGAGTTGGGTCATGTATAGCGAATAGACTCTACCGAAAAGGAGTTGGGTCATGTATAGCGAATAGACTCTACCGAAAAGGAGTTGGGTCATGTATAGCGAATAGACTCTACCGAAAAGGAGTTGGGTCATGTATAGCGAATAGACTCTACCGAAAAGGAGTTGGGAAAAGGAGTTGGGTCATGTATAGCGAATAGACTCTACCGAAAAGGAGTTGGGTCATGTATAGCGAATAGACTCTACCGAAAAGGAGTTGGGTCATGTATAGCGAATAGACTCTACCGAAAAGGAGTTGGGTCATGTATAGCGAATAGACTCTACCGAAAAGGAGTTGGGTCATGTATAGCGAATAGACTCTACCGAAAAGGAGTTGGGTCATGTATAGCGAATAGACTCTACCGAAAAGGAGTTGGGTCATGTATAGCGAATAGACTCTACCGAAAAGGAGTTATAGCGAATAGACTCTACCGAAAGGAGTTGGGTCATGTATAGCGAATAGACTCTACCGAAAAGGAGTTGGGTCATGTATAGCGAATAGACTCTACCGAAAAGGAGTTGGGTCATGTATAGCGAATAGACAAATCAAGAAAAGATAATTTTTGTCTCATAACACCGAACACATTTCAAAACGGCAATTTTTATTTATTTCTACTATTTTTCTGTTTTTTTTATTAAGTTCATGTTGCACTTAATTATCCTTTTTTTTCCTTTTTTTTAACGTTTTCTTTACCTATTATGTCACTCGTAATCTGGCTTTTTATGCTAATATTAGCCATTTCCTCATAAGGAACCATGCAGCAGGCAATTCTATTTTCGGTTGAAATTTATAAAATCTTTCTCTTAAAACCATTTTTCAGGAAAATAGGCTTTTCCACTAAATAATTTTTGTTTTCCTAAACTTTTCTTTTGACGTATTGCAGAACGTCAACATTTTGATTATGTCCTGATTTTCTAGAGTTATATGCTATCCGTTTTCGATGTCTCAGTTGTTGGAAGTTCAAATGTTTTTTATTTTTATTATTTGTGATTCTATAGCACAGAGATTCCAAGAAATATCTTACGGGTGGTCTTACAGGTTTCATTCGCTCAAAGAAAGCGGTTCCATACAGCTGATAATTTAGATATGTCTAATATGGAATAGTGATCGCATTTTTGGAGCATCATTGAAAATATTAGCTTTGGCGGGGGGGGGGGGCTTTAGTTCCATATACGCATGTGACCCGACATTAAAAAGGCCTTGTGCCTCATTCGGCACGAGTGGGCGTACTGTTATTTATCTTAAAGCATCATATTCAACAAATGTCAGCCGTCCTGAGTATGACGATAAACTACATCCACGTCCTGGATAAGACGATGGACTGCATCCGACAGCGGGGCGTCTGTTCGGAGGTTTTGAGAAGCGTGGAACCACCCTGATCCACGGATCCACCCTGGCCCGAAGTGGTGGCACCTGTTGTGGTCCCAGCTATGGGAAAGTGGCTTTCCAATGTTTGTTTGTTTTTTTTTTTTTTTTACTATTGTTCACTGAATACAAATTCCGAAATTCAAAATAGTTACATTTTATGAGGATATGTAGGATAGATAACAGCTGGCCCTTGAATTGAAGAGGTTAAAATTGGAGTGATAAGGGAAGCATCCTCTCGGAAGTCCGTTCCATATTGCAACAGTTCTGGGAAAGAAGCTGTCTGTGTGGAACTTCCTCCTTACCAGTGGAATATGAAGGGAAGGAGGATAAGTGCCATATAATATACATAGTTCGGATATAAAGTCAGTAAACTGAATATTTTAATTTCTCATTGCATATGAGTTTTATATTTACACTATATTGTAGCCAGCTATGTGCGTAAAAGCATTGTTAATTTTGCTTCAATATGCTGATAATCATCACAGCTTTCATCAAGTTGATTTTTTTTTCTTCTGGGGGAGGAATTTTTCTGGATATTTGATTAGTGAATTTTAGCATTGATGTGAATATTTCTTTAATATAAAAAAATCAATGTAGTTTGTAGCACTGATTGACTTTTCCTTTTACGAAAGATTTAATTGTAGCATTTTCCTTCGCAGTGAAACCACTCTCGAAATTCGAGTCAACCCTGTCAAACACCGCAGCTACTCTGTATATTTCTGAGATGAAGTATTGTAACTATTTAAACTATTTACATTGTTCGGACTATTTTCCTCATCTTTGTCATATTCACGATATTCGGCCGTTGAACAGTTCTGTCTTCTTCAGGTGATATATGTTGAAATTTTGAACCAAACCCTTTATTTTGTCCACCAGGGTAGATTGTTCTAGTTCCACGTGTCATGCCTTTTCTGGATATCTCAGTTTCAGTTATCTCCCTTTAGTAACTCGACTCTCCAAGTTTTTGTTCACCTCTGATGTAGCCAAGTATTGAACTCACAGCTCTTTGGTTAAAGTAGTCCATTGACTTGACTCAATGCTTTTATCCACTGGGCTAAAAGCGTTGGTCCAGTTTCTAATTCTAATTGTCTTATTTCCATAAATCTGCAGTCGCTTCTTACACTGAAATCTTTAGCAAATCAACGCAGGTGCCACAAAAAGCACAATACTTAATTGTTGTTTCTTTCATCCAGAAAGGCTGTCACCCATGGCCACAGAGCCTAGTCTGTCTTGCTATTTCGTTCATAGCTGGTCGAGGAGTAAAAGATTGTAGTGATGACAAAAACAAGAAGATCCAAGTAAGCTTCCGAATTTCAAAAAATAGATCAAAATTT
Source organism: Acanthosepion pharaonis (assembly GCA_903632075.3). Classification (NCBI taxonomy): domain Eukaryota; kingdom Metazoa; phylum Mollusca; class Cephalopoda; order Sepiida; family Sepiidae; genus Acanthosepion; species Acanthosepion pharaonis. The sequence goes on from CAHIKZ030005606.1 coordinate 164,775, forward strand.
GGAATCATCAGGCCATGAAATCATATTTCCTCGAACCAAACAATAATGTTTCCAAAAAACACATTTGACGTTAAAGTCTGATGTGCTAATCAGACCATATCGGTTCTCAATATGGAAATGACGTCACCTCCTCGCAAACCAATCAGAAGCCAAACGGCAATTTCTAAACGGAATTTGTTCAACCGACGGATATATATATATATATATATACACAGAGGTAGGTTACCAAATTCAGTTAGATCAATTTAATCTTATCAATTATTCGATGCAGCAGTCACCGTAAAATACACAGGGCGAAAATACTACGCATATGCGCGACCCAAGCACCCTCGGACAAACAAGTATATAATTCATTAAACAACTTACTCAAGCGACTATGAACCCATATATATATATATATATATATATATAAGTGGACACCGAGGTCAACACCCAGCGGGGACAATCTGTTTCATGCTTAAAAGCAAGCGTCAGGCCGTGTGTGTTGTTTTGGCTCGACTATTTATATATGCTGGTTAGTGGTGCATTATGGATAGATATATTGTATTATTCTAACGGTAATTGGGTGGGTGGTAACGGTTATGTTTCATATTATTCCAGAAGCTATTGAGTGGAAATAATTGTGAATCCGAATGTAGTTTTGTGGCTATTTTGTTTTCTTGGGTTTATGTGCATTCGTCGTTTGTTAAATATTTAATTTATTTACTGATATGTCGCACCACAAACGTTGTGTGTATATGTTTCGTTGGTTACCCAACTCTTCAGGCACGAGGTATAACGTATGATTAAAAAAAAATTACAGCGAGTTATGGAAGGGACGCAAATTCATAGTTCAAATTTGAATCGTCCTCCCTCCCATAAATCCCTGTATATTCTTTTTAAAAATTATACTCGTGTCTGAAGAGTTGGGTAACCAATAAAACTTAAGTCGCAAACCAACCCAAACGTAAGTATATGTACATTTATTAATATATATTTATTAGCTTTGTCTAACCACATCGAGCACTGTCATGTTTACCAAATATACCTTCAGGTGTAAATATTTATTTGCTTACCTGTGTATGCCCGCTAACGCGCATATACAGTTGCTAACATCTAGTTATTTGATTTACTCCCCCTCTCTCTCTCATATATATATATATATATATATATATATATATATATATATCTCCATAAATAATACTCCGGGACTCCTTTCGCAGGTATAACTTTGACCCTTTGACACATAACTTATTACGCTGTCCTTCTGTAAATATATTATGCTATATGAAACTTTTTGTACACATTCCCCCCCCTTTTTTTTATATATGTTGGGGTACGATGTTACCATAACGTAAACTCTGTTTACCCACCGTAGGATTCACGCATTTTCCAAGAACATTTTTGAGAAAGTGGACATAACAGACTAGGTCAGAACTTGAACTCGGCTCGCTGATTTATCTTTCGGCGTCGATAATCGTTACGACATAATGCTACCGTTATCGGCATAAGCGACATCCTTAATAAGCAACAATAAAATGAGATAATTGTATAATGCCGAACGTCCAGTTTTATTTTCAGTTACAATTATCTACTAGGGAATTCGAAATACCTTCGCCAGGTCTTCGCTTTTGTTAAAGCGTTCACTAGTTTTTCGTTTTCCTAATATATATTTTCCCGATTTTTTCTTCCTAATTTGAATGTCCTGGAAGACTATTTTTCTTTGTTTTCGTAAGATGTTTTGGCCGTAAATCCTCCTTAAACTCTGCTCTTGCCTTACCTGGATTATCCCTGCTTATCTTCCTACTTAGAACTTCTTCCTACTTAGAACTTCTTCCTACTTAGAACTTCTTCCTACTTAGAACTTCTTCCTACTTAGAACTTCTTCCTACTTAGAACTTCTTCCTACTTAGAACTTCTTCCTACTTAGAACTTCTTCCTACTTAGAACTTCTTCCTACTTAGAACTGATTCTCTTTTGAGTCATATACATAAAGCATTTTCCATGGTTTCTGCTATCCTCTAACTTTTGTCCCCACAAAGCATGTGGACTCGATGGCGTCCCTGTAATAGTCATTAAGAAGTGTGTTCCTGAACTAGCTCCTGTTCTGTATAATAAATGCCTCGTTGCCTCCTAGAAGTTATCGTCTGTTGTTCTAGTTTTTAAGAACTTTGGTGAATCGTCTGACCAATCCAGCTGTCGGTGTATTAGCCTTCTGCCTCTTTTGGGAAAACTCCTAGAGGCCCTAATCAATGCTAAATTGGTTCATTATCTCTCATCACAGGGCCTTTTCTCAAACAAGCAATACAGCTTTTGTTTCTCTTTGTCAACTGCTGATGTACTAATGTCTATTGCAGAAAGAGTCTATCGTGCTTTAGATAGAAACGGTGAAGTCCGAGCTGTAGAATTGGACAGCTCGAAAGCGTTTAACACGGTTTGGCATTCATGATTTCTTTGCAAGATGAAATGTTACGATATCTCCGGGCACATTTTTGAGCTGAAACAGTCGTTCCTATCAAATCGTGAAATGAACATTGCCCTGAACAGCCACTTGTCTACATCCTTTCGTACTAATGCTGGTGTCCGCCCACTAGAGCTGCATCCTTGGCCCTACGCTGTTTTTAACTTTCATTAACGACCTTCCCGGTGACATCAGCTCTCAACTTGGCATCTACGCTGACGACACTACCATTTACTCCTGCCTCGATATTAAGGCTGATCAGTTAGACAAGGTCAAAATGACAGCCGATGTACAAAACGACCTCAAGACTGTTGTTAACTGGGGGAAAATATGGCATGTCAATTTTAACGCCTCCATTAATCAGCTGAAAGACGTTTCTCTGCCTTCCAAGAACATGGCTAATGCTATCCTCTAAGAAAGTGACTAATTGCGCCTTCTTAGGCTAACGTTCTCAGCTGACATGAGGTTGAAAGATTATATTGAATCCATTGCTAGGCCAGCTGCTAAAAAAAAGTCGGTTCACTGTCGAGCAAGACAATTTTTCTCTCCAGAATCTATCTTACATATCTATAAGTTTACCATTCGTCCAGGCTTAGGATATTGCTGCCACATATGGTCCCTTGTCCAAGATATTTACCTTGAGCTCGTTGATAACAACCAAAGAATCAGCAATATTATTGGTCCTGATCTGGCGGCTCAGCTTCAGTCACTTTCCTACCGCCGAAAGTTGCCTCTCTGTTCTGTTCTTTTCTTTTTTTTTTTTTTTAAATAAATACTTTCATGGTAGCTGTTCGGATGAGCTGTTCGCTATGGTAACTAGTCTATATGAATTTAAGCGCAATATTAGATTACCGGCGAGATTTCATCAGTTTATTTCTGTGCTAATTTTCTTATCCTGCACTTCACCCTTGTGGAACTCTCTCCCAGCCCCATGCTTTCGAACCAACTTTAATCTGCAAAAATTTAAATGCAATGTCAATCGTTATCTCTTGTCCCCTCTTTTCTTTCTACTCATTAATAAAGTTTCTGTTCATAATTCCTCCTACCCTGTAACCCCTCGCGTGCTAGTGGCTGTACTTCTTTGGGGTGGTACTGATTAAAAGAAGAAAGTAGTTCGGCGCGTGGCCGAGCGAAACGTTCTTTTTCCGACCACGAGATTAGGTTTTGAATCCTTCCATGGTTGATTTGTCTTGATGTTATTGGCCTTAGGAGATGATCTTAGCGTGCAGTGTCGTTGGAAAGTGCCTGGAAATAATACCACATGTTGACCCAAGCCTTGTGATTGAAATTGGGTACACGGAACTGTTCGAAAGCCGTCGTTGGTTGCGCAAAATCATAAGTTATTGTGACCGAGAGTTTGAATGTATCGTCCCTGTTCAAATTGTTAACTATGCCAGATTATGCATCCTCTCTCAGAAACTATAATTAAGGTTCACTCGGCATAGTTTCTGTATAAACCTGATTAAACGTCTGCAACAAGCATTAGCTAGATATTATTAGGAGTGTCGTGATAAGCTTCTGTAGCCTATAAAATGGCTGCTTTCATTTAGATAGAGGTGCGACCTAACAAGTTTAAAGTAGAATAAATTCAAATGAGAATCGGGCAAAGGGAAGACAAATCAAATTTTATTCAGCTTACTCGCTTGCAATATGATCGAAAAGATGGTAGCCATTTTTTTTAGCTTAGACAAAGCTCTTCCCAGAAGAGATAAACCCTGCCATAATTGCTTGACAAAAGGGGGATAACTATTGTCGATCATCCCTACAAGATGAATTTACCTTGCAGGCAATCAAATAACTTACATCTGCGTGCACGAATTTAGTCTTAAAGAGTAAAAGTTTGAGGCAAAGATTCAATGTCGACCTTGGTAATAGTTTCACGGAGTTCAAATCCATGTAATATGGGAAGGTTTTGGAGAAACACTTAATTTTTTTACATGAAAAAATATAAGTTATTATAAGTAAGTAGGATGCTTATAATAGAAACAGTGTAATAGTTATGCCCGTATAAAAGTGAAAGGGACGCTGAGAGTCCAAGTTCCGGTTGGTTCTATTTCATTCACTTCGCACTAATGCCCTTAGAAAAGATATGAAACCATCTTCTCCCGGCTATGGATTAAACTGCAGGAAAGACTGGAATCTCTTATCTTGATGTGGCAACCAGTCTAGGAGAAGGAAAATTCCGAATTCAAAACCAACCTGAAGAAGGTTATCTTGGCCTAGACACATTATTGCTTCTAATGGCTGCAGTACATGTGGTACCTCTATGATTCTAATGGGTAACTGGAGTCGTGACGTGATGATCGGTAAGCAATGGCAATATATAGAATATGTATCAATTCGTAATGAATAGTTGTGTAGTATTTTCAACAGCTGAAATTCATCGCTTTACACGACAAAAATGTGTTTCGTTAACCTTCCGATGTTAGAGATATTATTGTTGAAATACTGTTATATTTCAATGGCATTCTCACCAAAACTCTTTTCGATCCAATGTATCTACGGAAATGCTAAAAGGATACATGAATTGGAATGGAGAGTCGGATGAAGTCTGGTTTCTAACAAGTGAATTTTTTTTCATTTCTTTTCTTCAAAAGAAAAGACTAATTTCGATTTGAATGACACACACACACACACACACACACACACAATTAACTATCTAACTTCGTTAGATGGAGGTCTTCAGGAATAAAAGACTTTTTAGTATTAAAACTGTTAATGTCTGTTTTCAAGGACGGCATTTTCCATTCTTTCATTCCAACCGGAAAACGCCAACCTAACAGACATTAACAGATTTAATATAAAAAAGAAAAGATTTGTCGTCTATTCTGACCTGAAGATGCCTACCTACCTACCTACCTACCTACCGAAGGCGAAACTCATTGTCAGTTTTTCTCTCTCCATCCCTCTCTCTCTCTCCATCCCTCTCTCTCTCCATCCCTCTCTCTCTCCATCCCCCTCTCTCTCCATCCCCTCTCTCTCTCTCATCCCCCTCTCTCTCTCTCCATCCCCCCCTCTCTCCATCCCCCCTCTCTCCATCCCCCCTCTCTCTCTCTATATATATATCTCTTAAATATTTTAACCTAACTGACTTGAAGAAATACTCTATTAGAAATAAACAATAATTTTGCAGTAACTTCTCGTGTTTTAAAGTAATAATAAATATTCTGCCCCAGGCGTCTCTACAATCCCCATCTTACAGGATGTTCTAAAACCTACCATTATAATTTCATGTAATGTTCCATATACTCTATACAATACCACTTCTGATGAACAATAACCGCTTGGTCTGTTAAACTCAAAAACCGTGATCGGTCCGTCCAAGAGTAACATTCGAAATTAAAGATTACTTTGTCCGATTATGACTTCGATATGAGTTTCTACGCTGATTTAAAATATTTACTTTGATCTTTTTTTTTTTTTTTTTTTTTTTTAAACCTTTCTAATTTTGTCAGTATATAAATAAAAAAAAATATGCTTACCTCATTTATTAAGAAGTTGTTTACTCCCCACCCCACAAAGTTCCAAAATAAATCTTTATCCTTTCATGAAAGGAATTCCTTAGTTGTCCTCTGGATAATTTTAACTTTAAATATCCTGTACATGCGCAAACCAGTTTATTTATTCTCGTTGCACACACACACACACACACACACATATATGAAAGTGCCCGAGTGGTTAGAACGCTCGTTTTCGGCCCATGATGCCCAGGTTCGAATTTCCACATGGTTGATTTTCAGGAAGGTGACTTCTTGATGTCATTGGCCTGTATAGGCGATCCAAACTTGTGGCACCTCTGGAAAGTGCCTGAAAATCATACCAAATATGTAGATAAATTGATGGACATTTTCTTTAGGCATTTTTAAATACTTTGAAGATTGTACATGTTAAGCACAAAATTCTGTTGTATATAATGTTTGTTCTGTCATTTACTCTTTATACTGTAAGTCACGTCTAAATATAATGCATTCCTTTAGGCCGTTTTTTTTTTTTTTTTTTTCTCGCATCTTCGGAATGAAAATTTGCTCGCACCTCACCAAATTTTATGTGATAAAAAGTATCTTTTAAAAATAAAAAAAAACAGAGGGTTAAAGTGAGATAACTGCGGATTCAAAGTCAGAACATTATCATTGATAACTATCTCCTTCAATTTGCGGACTCTAGTTACTATATTCTTAATATAATGCAAAATATCATTGATAAAATCGGCCAATAATTATTTATAACTATTTTTACTGGGACTCATGCTACAGTCTTCTGCTGCACCGTCTGGGAACCACCCCTCTAGATCAATCTCTGTCTGTTACTTAGTGGATATAGGAGTAGATATCTCTTTTTTTTTTTTTTTTTTTAAACTTATTTGCATATACCGACCTAGCTTTTTCGATTTTCTTTTAATAAAGAAAATGTGCCCTTCGTCAGAATTCGAATCTGCGTTCTAGGGGTACACTTTTATTAAGTCTCTCGAAAAACCAAGCCGGCAGACGAAAATATACTATTATGGATAAAAATCCAGTAATTCCTTAAAACTTACTACATCTCTCTAGCAATTTAGTAGATATTTTCTGGTGTATATTTAAATTATTTAAATTAGGTTGCTTTCGACATTGATAAATCATTATCAAAGAGTTTTTTTTTTTTATTGAGCAAGGTCAGTGACATCATCTTCCAAATATCGCGTCGTCGAGTGTCATGTTTTTTTTAGTATCCCGTCTTTTGGTGACATATCTATCATAGTCTGGACTTTTCCACTATCCTTTAACATCATTGTATACGTAATCGAAGGGCCGATTTCAAATGTAGAATTTCTGTGAACATTTGGTTAGCCCCATAGATTTGTCCAGAAACAAATCAGCTATTATGACAGCTCAGGAAAATGTTGCACGGCATTGATGTAACTTGATAACCAATCAGAGAGGGCCTTAGTGTGCATGCCTGAACACCCTGTGACGTTACTCGGTCACTAGTGAGGTGCTATTGAATAAGCTTGTGTACTGTATGATTCTCGAGTTTCTAGTAATGACTCGGATTTGGCATGAGAATTAAAATAAAATTATGGAGTTGACTCAGTTAAGTTGAGATAACGATGCTTGATTTGACCGGAAATTCGTTGTTAGCTGTTTACGTTTTGGAATGCCATCACCTAGTAGAACGCACGGGTCTTTTTTAAAAAAATGTGTATTCAAAGGATGATGGCGATTATCCGTTTGCATATTCCAAAAATGATCTCGAAATTATTCAACCATTATGATTTTCTCAGATGTCTATTTTATATATATATATATATATATATATATATATAAATGTCTGTATTTCGGCAGGAAATTTTCTTTTAGGTATGTCTGATTAAATAAATTACGGACATTATGTCTGCTTGTTTTTAATAAAATCCGTTCATACTCCCGAATAACCTTCTGTGTATTGCAATTAAATGATGTGAAAAATGATATAACGATAAAAATCGTTTTTATTTTATTTAGTTTATGTATTTTATTTTCCATTTTGAAAGTACTTGGAAAATGGAAATTTTATATATATATATATATATATATATATATAAATGTTATTTGGTAGTGTAAAATTTTGCAAGTTTTTTTGTAAATAAAACTTGTTTAAACAAATTCTGTCACTCAATTTGTATAATGTGCATTGAAAATAAGTTTTACAAAATTAAAAACCTTCACACACTGTGTTACTTGTAAGTAACTAACTGTAGCATCAAATGTCGATTGAATGGCATAAGTATGAAATATTTTTGAAGATATTGGAGAGATATTTTTTTTCATGAATTGTGTATCACAAATTCATTAGTGTCTATGATATATATCAACACTTGACTCTAGATGTGTGATTAATTGGGAGAAGTAGAAAAAAAGGTGATATTTTAGGAAGAGGGGTGGAGAAACGTAAGAGAGATGGTATTAAGAGCAAGAAAGCTTTCTATTTTTAACGGCTGCTCTGAGAAATTCAAATTTATCATCATCAAGCAAGTGCTATTTCTGTCTTGCCTTTCTACTTGTTACTTAAACTGTTTTTTCAAACACTTATAAGCAAATCCTATTTATCTGTATGTCTAACTAGCAAAACACAAACAACTCTTAAAATATTTACACTTTCACATGGAAATTGCGATGCCGAATTGTCTATCACGCGAAAGAAGTCAAACACTCACCTTCTATCTGTATTGTTTCTTATGAGGTATTTCAGTTAACATTCCTCAATTGTCATCACAGTTCCGTTTGTAGTCACTGAATTATTTTCACTGACTGAAAAAATACCATCCCGGTGGCCTGTCCTGGGAATGACGATAAACTACATCCGCATCCTGGGCAAGACAATAAACTACGTCCAACAGCAAGGCCTCGGGTTTTAAGGGGCGTGGGACCACCCCTTAATTGCTGGTATTCTCAGGTCCACCCTGACCCGGGTGGCAGCACCTTTTAGGGTCCCAGCTATGGGTAAATAGTTAACCGCCTGTGGTCAAAACACTATGGAAGTGTAAAAATAGGTTTTAATACCAGAAATACTTTGTAAAAAAATATACATTTTCGGAAAAAATTACCAGCAATACAGTTTTTGAACCCCCCAAAAAAAAAAAAAACAGCAATAAAAATCTTGTCGGCATTAAATAACCCATTGAGATTGATATGCTGTAAAACAAAACAAACCAAACCACCCGGGTGGGATTTTAAGCTTGGTTTTGCGGAAGGCCGAAAAGAGGTATCTGGTCCCAAACCAAAAGTTCATAATTTGAACTATGTAAATGCTTTAACGGGAGACTGAAAATGAGACACTGAAATCAAGTGCATTGCTATAGAAAAAGATGTCTTCCAAAAGCTGAACAAAGTATTAAGAAACCGGAAAATTTGGTTAGAAACAAAGCTGAAGAATTTGACATTCACAGATCCTATTGAAAGCAGAATGAAAAGCAGTGAGTAACACATCTAACGATCTTGTGTAAATGGATGGTAGAACAAAGACTGAGCAAGATCGTGGAAAGAGCCACAAATGACATGAAGATGTGGAGACCCATGATCGTCTACATCCTGAAGGTTCACGGCACAGAGGAATATTTCACGATTGTGCAATGCTAATCTATTGAAAGTTGATTTTGGATTTTGTTAACCCTTGAATGGCTATACTTAGAATCAGAAAGAAAGTTGAAATTTCTCGGACACATAATGAGAAGAGAGCTTAGAGAATTCAACACTCACAGGGTGTATTGAGGCAAGAGGAACAAAGAAAAGCAGCGAGTAACCAAACGAGCTAGTGTAAATGGTTGGCAGAGCAAGGGCTGGGAGTGAAAGCGAAAAGACAAATCTTACGAAGAGATACAAAGGATAGGATGTTGGAGAGAAAGAAAACAGGCTTATTAAATCATACATTTGAAAATCATCACCATCATGGACTCTCGTCCTGGGTATGACAATAAATTGCATCCGCGTCCTGGGTAACACGATAAAATACGTCCAACAGCAAGGCCTCTGATTAGGAGGTTTTGAGGAGTGTGGGACCACCTCTTAATTGCTAGTGTTCCCAGGTCCACCCTGACCCGGGGTGGTAGCACCTATTAGAGGTCCCATCTATGGGCAAATAGTTAACTCCTAAACCCAGATCTCGTCCTTTGTATGACGATAAACTACATCCGCGTCCTGGGTAAGACGACAAACTGCGTCCAACAGCAAGGCCACTGATAATACGCTTTTCAAAAAATAATGTTGCCAGCTGTACGTTTTTGAAAAAATATTACCAGCTATACGTTATTTTTTTCTTTTGAAAGAATAGTGTTGCCGGCTATATGTTTTTATGTCGTAAACCAAACCACCATGAACTCCTTTGTGTATTGTGGCAGTTAACATGTTTGGTAAATGTAATAGAATTTTAATTTACTATCATTATTACATATATGGTGAGGGACACTGCAAATTCTATTGTTAGAAGGCGGGAAAAGGAATTAATCACAGTTGCTATTTAGCACGGATAGCATTTGAACCCGCTATACGTAAGCGACTTGTATGCCTTCATTTGCAGGCTATACGCTTACACACATCCCTATACAACTATTGGCAACCAAACAGAGAGCTCTTACAAAAACTCCATATTAATCGCGCCTGCTTTCTAGACGAAAAGAAAACTAGCATTACTTGTAGCGGTTTGATCCCGAAGAACACAATAATGAACATCTAACATGTTCATTCACTCATAATAATTAACCAATCAAATGGTTGTTTTAGTTTTCAAAATCTTTTAAACCCGAGAGTCGAAAGTCATTCCGAAAACAAAGTGAGTCAGCAATTAAAAAAAAGTCACTAGATTCACTCTTCAAAAGACCCATTTGGTATCACGGCGTCTTCAAAGAAACACTGACCAACAGCTGCTATTTGAATGTTTTCCTTCATCCTCTTCTGAATATATGTAGATGGACAACTCTCCTCCCTTTCTTATCAGCATATACTCTTTCACGCATAAACACGTACACACAAACGTACGCACAGAACCCTTTTAATTGACATAGAGCTAAACTTAAGACTAAACTAAATAAAGAACCTTTTCATAGAGTTTTTATAAATATCCATTTGTGTACGATTTATTGTTTGATTATTAATTCATAAGAATTTACTGTTGTTCCTTATATCTACAGTTCCGTTTTCTCTTTCATTCCTGGTATTATTGAAGACTAAGTAATTTTTCCAAATTCTGTTCTACTCGGGGTTTATAGAATTTTTGGCGTTCCTCTAAATATTAATGTTGGGCTCCCTACACATTGTTGCTATTCACTGGCTTTAATTATGCTACATTACATATTGTTTATTTCTGGTGAAAGAAAAAAAAATCAGCATGGACAAAATTTAGCAGTTAAAAAAAAATTATATTACTTGAAATTTGTCTAAACAAATTGTAGTGCTAAATTTGAATATTATGTATTGTAAATGATTTGCTTGCAGTAAATACTTTTATGATAGAAATGCAGTTAAAATAAAAAAAAAAGCATTGTCAATGATCAGGAACTAATTTTAGCTAATTGTGAGAGCTATTATATGCATACTCATGATGAAATTCTAGTGGTTTTACTATAGTAGACAATGAAAATAATTTTACTATAGAATTGCATTGGAGATCAGAAAAGAATTTTCAGTGGTCAAGGATTGATGCAATTTTACTATAGAATTGTATATTATGAAACTGACCGAGTCTTACAGTTATATTAATATATTATTGTTTATACGTTATTTTTATAGATACAACTATTTAAGTAAATGATTTGTTCATAATAAACAGTAACAACACTTACCAGCCTGAATGTCCGAGAAATTTCATAGAAAATGTGACTTCCGACAGGCATCGAACCTGTTTCCTACATGAAACCGTTATATAGCCTGAGGTGCTATACAATTTAGCTACAAAGTGTCTGGTAAGCAAGGTCTTTTAAACTACATATTTTCAGGCGGGTAATTGTTGTAATTTTGTAAATAAGGGATTTTCAATAGCTAAAAATTAATTTTAGCATTATTCACATAATAGTTTTATTTTATGTACGCTGGCGACGAGATCTCATCAATTTAGAGCTGTGCTGGTTAGATGTAGCCGTAACTTCTATACTGGCAGTTTCTTTTTCCGCGCCTCTCGTCTGTGAAACTCCCTTCCGGCTCCATGCTTCCAGCTAACTTTAATCTGCAAAAATTTAAATGCAATGTCAATCGCTATCTGCTGTAATCTTGATTACTCTTTTCACCCAATGTTAATATTTCTGTTCCTATTTCAACCACACACTGTAACCTCTTGCGTGTTAGTGGCTGTACTGCTATGCTTGGGGTGATACCAATTAAAAATAATAGTATGATGATGATTATGAAGATAAATATTTATAAATGATAATAATATTTATAAATCGGAAAATATCGAAGTACATAGTAATTCGGAAAGTAGATAAAACAATCATTACATCCACCTGCTTCTGTTTTCTAAAAAATACTACTTCGAACACCAGGACAAATCAATTCAATTATGTGCCATGTATGATACATGACTGACGAGGCAGATTATTTCCCCGAAGTAGGTTGCCATTACTTATCTGCGGTAGACCAGTTGCCATCCAAGGTTACAGAACCCGGTCTGTCCTGCTATTTACTCATAGCTGGGGGAAGAAGAGGATTCATACCTTTCCCAAGGGTATTAGCACGTAAGATTCGACTGGAATTCGAACTCGGCTCTCCGATTCCTCAATACAAAAATATTCACGTGGAACGTCATACCGGTAATAACCTGCGTACTTTGAAAAGATCCATATAAATTTTCAGGAAATGGAGATTGAAGGGAGGATTGGGACGTTCCAGATCATAGCGGCACTGGAGTCGGTGAGAATACTGAGGAAAGTGCTGGGCGTCTGACGAAACTTGCTGTCACTTGATCCTTAGTGATGACCACTAGACACCTGAAGTGAACATGGAAATTCTTTAAAGGAAATTTGATGGGTTTTGATAAAAAGCATCGCTTAACCTTGAAGATAGGGGCCCGGTTAGAAATACCTTCAGGTCGGTCTCAGACAGTCTCCGGTTGTGAATTCTAGGTTTTTTGGTTACCCCCGTCTTTCGAACAAAAAAATAAAAAACCTAAAAAACAGAACACAGCCTCTCTCTCTCGCTCTATCACCCGGCTATGATGCTCTCTCACTACTCCCGCTCTTGAACAGAGATGCGCAGTACGCGAACCCATAGAGGACACGCCCAGTTGGATAACATCAGGCAATTGAAAAGTAAATCTGACGTATTGAACAGGATATTTACTATATCTCGTTTTAAATCACCAAGACGAAGAAATTTTCATTAGAAACAAAGATGGGTACTGAACAGCTATGCAATATATGTCCTCCTATATGACATTGAATACTGGAAAAACCTTTCGCAGATCAAGAAAAAGACTTGACACAAAAGTGTGGTTCTATAGAACGATGCTGAAAATAACATTGGCTGAGCATGTGAGTAATGAGGAAGTTTGAAGGGAAATGGAAATAAAAAGGACGCTTAATCAGAAAGACAGTTGAATGAAGAGACACGTAATGATAAAATAAGTCTTGGAGAATTTGACACTAACAAGACACATTGAAAGCAAGAGACAAAGGGAAACAGCGTGTAACCTTCTTAAACTTGTCTAAATAGATGGGAATGGGGATGGTGAAGAAATAAGCGTTAGTGAGATTTACAAAAAGATGTACAGAACTATGATTGCCTACGTCCTGAAGGGACACGGCATACAGAAGACCGTACAAAATAATACAGTGTTCCAAAAATCGCATTACCATTGATAACCTTGTAAATTTTAGATTTATTTGCCAACTGGAATCATGTTTCGTATGTGATGATATATTATTAAGAAATTTTATTGGTCGAATTGTGGAAGATGATGTCATGCAAATTTTCCTTGGTTGCTATTTTACGAGTGTATATTTTCTGCCAATTGTCGCGTGACATTTGGAACACCCTGTAGATTACATGCATAGATTTTCGAAATTACTTTATACGATGTTTTTTTTTTTTTTTTTTAAATAAGCAATTCTATTCCAATTTAACTAAATCTTAATCAACTGCACTACTGACGTCAGTGTGGTTTTAAGCAACTCAAAAAGTTGTAATTAAAGAAAAGTTTACCAAATATGTTATTTCTATACTGTATTCAAAGTTTGTATCAAATGTACCGATTTAGTTATATTTATTCTCTATTTTTCGTAATATAGCTTCCCTTTATTTTTATGGTAATTGTTCTGGTGAACTTGTCGGATTTAACTTCTCCTTCTTTTCCTAATTGTCCAAATTGTTCCTAGGGGTCGCTCTCCCAACACTATATATACTTGACGAGGCCCTGCCTTATGCTCTTTCACTTTTCATTTTCAGCGGACATTACAACAATGTAATCTCGTAAAGATTGCGTTTTCGCTATTTTGATTGGGAAACTCCACAAAACGTACACATACGCACGTACAAACATACACACACACACACACACACACACACACATACATATATAATATATATATATATATATATATATATATATAATTATTTATATATTATATGCGCGGTACTTATTAGAAAGCGCTCAATATCAGCTAACATATTTGGTTGGATTGATGTGAGTTTGTGACCCTGGGTTTCAAGCTTTTGCGATCGTCAGACAAAAGCGTGAAACCCAGGGTCACTAAACTCATATATATATATATATATATATATATATATATATATTATATACCGGTCTTTTTGTTGTTTTCTTCATATTTTCTTTTACATTTCTTTTGGGTGAACTTATTCTGAGTCTGCCATATTTGTTTTGTGAGCCCTATTTCAGGAGACGACACGTGTTCATCTCATAACGCGTACAACCACACAGCCCACTACAAACCTTCCTCTTTACTTGCTAGACTTTACAAATTTAAGCGCAGTACTAGATTGGTGGAAAGGTGTTGTCATTTTACAGTTGAAATGGCTAGATGTAACCGTAAGTCCTATGTTAACAATTTCTTCTTTCGCACTTCTTGCTTGTGAAAGCCTCAACCAGCTTTTTACTTTCCATTTCTAAAAATTTAAATGCAATGCCAGCCGTTCTTTTCTCTTAATTCCTGTTTTATTTTTTTATTCTTTCTCTTTAATGATTTCTTTCTCATATGCTCACATACTTAGTAACTTCATTACGTCTTAGAGGCTTTATTGCCTTGTTTGGGATTAAATGATTCAAATAATTAACGTAAAGCATAAACAATTCATGAAGCCATTAAAGCAAATCCAGAAGTAATTCTTACGCAGAAATTAAGGCAGAGTATTGGTGAAAATCTTAGGTGGCTTCTAAAATAAAGTTGTGTATTTCGTGTGTTGATACTATTTGTTTGGGTAGAAATAAGTCACCATTATGTTGCGGGTATCGACACTTTGGATGTGATGTGTATAGATATGTAATATTAAATATTTGAGCCACTGGAACATTTCAACCCGTCAACAACATTGGCGGACTCAATGTGAGTCCGGGTAAACATTAAAAACACAAAGAAAATGAATATAAAATAAAAGACAATACATGTTATTAACATAAGGAATTACATGCGTACACAATTGTAATGTAATAAAAGGAAAGAGACATTAAAACTAGCTATGATAAGAATGTGTTTGTTTGCGCGTGTGTCTGATAGACAAGCGTGCGTGAGAGAGTTAAAAATTGAACAGAGGACCAAGGAAGTGAACGTGCCCCGTCGGCAGCGTTCTTTATCTACGTCGACGACATCTGAAAGCCAGAGGTAAAAAGAGGAAAGAGAGAATATGATTGTTTATTTATCGGCTTAAAGAGCCCCCGACCCCTTCCAGTAGGTGTTTTTGCCAAAGCTAAGTGGGATAATCCACTAACGTATATCTTGATAGGGTAAATAATATATGGCAAAGGAGAAAGGAAATTAATAGAAACTTTTTTTTTTCTTTTTTACTATTTTATGGCGGGAGATACAAACTGTTGCAGTTGGCAGTGACTTTGGAAATAAATCTTTCGAACGGGCTTCTATTTGTTTTTGGAGTTTAATGTTATTCACTTGAGAACGGCATTAATCTCTTCCCCCTACCCTTCCTCCTGCATATCTGGTTAACTAATCCGTTTAATGCTAGTTTTATCCCCAGTGCGTTACATTGATGGACAGAAAGAAAAACTGAACGATGCTGCATAAATTTGGATTTTTGCTTTAAATATAATTTCATTTTCTGTTACTTCATTAAATTTAGTGCGAAGAATATTAATGTTCCATTTTTTTTTTTTTTTAAACCTGGAATAGACAATTTCGAATTTAGCTTAGAATTGAGCGATGAAAAAAATACTTGACGGTCTCGTGATTAATTGGCAAATTCACAAAACTGCTTTGTTTGCTTTGAGCTATGTATTAATACTCTGTGTGTGTTGTTATGTAGTAAAAATTGTACATGTAAAATCCGTGATACGCAAAACGTAAGTGTATCATTAGTGTTGGTTTGTTTTGTGATAAGACAAGTAAGATAAACAATACTTAACCTTATCACATGATGAGATTTATTTTTCCCCATTTTCATTTTATTTTGGTAATATCCTAATATGCACTCTCTCTATCATTCACTCACTCTCTCTATCGCTCTCTATCACTCTATTGCTCTCTATCTCTATCTCGCTGGTGCCGGGAAGTTCTGCCGACTAAAAAAAAGTCCTAGTGGTTCAGGCTGAGAACTTTTCTGCATCCTTATTTCCAATGTCGTATGGAAAAGATAAGAACTTGTATTCCCTTAGAGAGGAGCGTTAAACCATGGAGCCATGACTCCCGATTTAATCAGCCCCAAATACCGAGCCTAACACATTAGAGTACAATATGCTTTTTTTGTATCATAACAAAGAGTTCATTATGGTACTAAACTATTATAGTCACTATTTACATTATTCGGACTATTGTCCTCATCTTTGTCGCCATATTTATAACAACGTTTCGGTCGTTGTACGCACCTGCCTTCTTCAGGTGGTTGGAATGTCGAACTGAACTCTTTATTTCGCTCACTGGGGTAGACTGTTCTAGTTCCACGTGCCATGTCAGTTATCTCCGGTTAATTCCCCTCTCCAAGTTCTCCACTGCCTAAATCTAGTTGGGCATCATGCTTATATGGGTTTTAATCTTTCACTTTTCATTCTTCTCGGAATTCAAGCTTATAATGTGAATTTGGTATGTTGGCTCCGTCAAAATTAAACACATTTGTTAGTAGATTAAATGGTATTCTATGTGAAGTCTTGTTTTTTTTTTTATTTGCAAAAGTTCCCTGCATTGTTTTTTATGTTTTATTTTAGTTTATTTTTTATTTTAGTTTATTTTTTATTTTAGTTTATTTTTTTATTTTAGTTTATTTTTTTATTTTAGTTTATTTTTTTATTTTAGTTTATTTTTTTATTTTAGTTTATTTTTTATTTTAGTTTATTTTTTATTTTAGTTTATTTTTTTATTTTATTTTATTTTTTTATTTTAGTTTATTTTTTTATTTTAGTTTATTTTTTATTTTAGTTTATTTTTTTATTTTAGTTTATTTTTTTTATTTTAGTTTATTTTTTATTTTATTTTATTTTTTATTTTAGTTTATTTTTTATTTTGTTTATTTTTTTATTTTAGTTTATTTTTTTATTTTTTGTGTGTTAAACTAGTGATTGTGGCTACACATGTGAAATAGGATTCTCAGATTCGTTTCCAAGGAGCGAACGGGACTAAATTTGAAAATTAAATTTCGACTTTATTTCTCTTTAGTTGCACAAGTTATTCGAGTTTATTTAAAAAGCATTCCCAAAAGTAACAAGTTGCAAAATTCAAAATTTAATAACGCTAAATTTAAAAAATTAGAACAGCCTGGAAACGTTAATTTAGAAAGCATCCTTTATTTTACCGAAACTTCTGCACACAGCATACCTAATGTCTTTAAACGATCACATTATACTTTCATATGATATATACAGACGCCTGAACAGCAATAACACAAGCATAGATAAAATGTGACTCACAGTTATTACATGATTTAAGCCTACCATAGTACAGCAGTTAACAATCTCTCCCTGCAGAGCATTTGCGTGGGATCCTAAACTTCATTGAATGCACCACAATTGTGGTCTAGTGTCAGCTTAGTAAATACGCAGATTTAGTTCCTCCACAAAAAGTTATAAGCAGCTTAGTAGTTATGCAGCTCTGGCTATATACATACGAACACACACACGTATATATATATATATATATATATATATATATATATATATATATATATACTAAATTCAATTCAGCCAACTTTATAATCCGCAATAACTCTTATCCGTTAACTAAATGTTTTGCAAAAGACTAACATTGTATGTTCTTTGGAAGATTTTATCTCTGACAAAAAGTAAATATATATGTTGGTTTGACGACAACAGCATTATCAAAAAGACTTACACTACATATGTCGGATTCAAACTCAATCGCACAACATTTAAAGAAGCATTCCTGTCCACACTAAAAAAATTAGAGAAATATTAATTGACAATACAAGTAAACTTCACCATGAAAATCAAAAACAAACCTTGAAAAAATTTTTGAGACGCTCTATATAAGAAAAATACACTCAACACTAAATATGACTAGTTATGAGTATAGCAACAATGTTTTAAAATGTCTATAATAGTAATGTTTTTTAAAATACTTAAGTTGTAACTATGAAAAACTACAATTATATAAATTAAAGTTACCTCCCTTAGATAAAAACATGAAAAAAATGTCGCAGCTTTAACAGTTTATTTTTAAATTAATTATAACAGGGAGCATTCATACGTGTTTAAAATAATTATAACAGAGCGCTTTTTATGCGCATTTACAAAACTAAATTTATATTTATCAATTACATTAATTTTTTGTCTTAGCAATCCCCCACCCCCATGATGATCTCGGACGTGAATGAAAGTACTTGGGGGAAAATAAAAGAAATAAAAAAAAAACTACGGTGTCTTCCTTAATGAATTTAATATCAACATTAAAAAGGTCCGAATTCGATAGGATTAAAATAAAAAAGACATGTTTATTCAACCAAATATGTTTGAAATATATATATCATACACATGTAGTTATTGTATGTTATACGATAGCTTCGCTCGTGTTTTTCTTTCTTCAAAATGATTAAAGAAAGTGAAAATTAAGTAAAAAAAAATATATATATATATTTTTACTGTTTTTACACTAAGCAAGTTATATACAGTATATAGAGCGGATTTCTAGATTTGTTCATTACGATTAAGGATGAGTACACTACTATACGTACAAACATTTAGTAAAGTTACAAATGGTACAAAAAGTGACATTAAAGCCTCATGAAGCCGCTTGGCACAAACCCATTAGGTTTGAAAGAGGGGTTCGGTACTTAGTAGTCAGTTCATTGGAACGGAACTCTCTCGCTAAATGAGTGGCTCTGTGTACGTTTATATATACTAAAAATAATTATATATTTGTGCCTCGTCACTCGATGATACGGACATACAGCAATTGTCAGGAATAAATTAAAACTGTCCGCTCTAACACTTAATTTATAGGCTACTGGCAAGATAATGGAGTGATCCATTTACATGTAGGGGTACGAGAATGAATGAATCGATAAAAAAATATAATTAAAAATAACGTTAAGAAAATAAAATAAATATATATATATATATATATATATATATATATATATATATATATATATATATATATATATATATATATATGAAGAAAAATACAGAAAAAACAAACAAAATTCTGAATATGCAATTATGTAGTATTAATGTTAATATAAAGTCGACGTCGGACGTTTCGGTCTATTTAAGACCATCTTCATGGACATTTTCATTTAAACATAATTAACATTAGAACATATAAAAATTTTAAAAGACGATGGACATAATGCCCAATGAAAATCCAAACAGATAACTGAAATTTTACAAGATCATATTTAAACGGATTGATCTTGTATAAAAATTTCAGTTGGAACGCTGAATTTTGTTTGTTTTTTTTTCTGTATTTTCTTCATACTGTCGGATCTATATCCGTATATTTGCTTACATATATTGATAAGAGAGAGGTATATAAATATTTCAGTAGCACAATGATGAAAAGAGAAAAAAAAGTATTTTCCAAGTGATCTTCCTTGTCTATTTATGTCTTAGGGTCATATAACGTCAAAACACGGGTTCTCGTAGGATCACTGAAATTAAAGAAAGTAAACCCGGTTTGGTATCTTTGATGGACGATCGCTTGAGAATACCAGGTGCTGTAAATTTAGATGTGCTGGTGGTGTAATTTCACTTATGCGCAAATCCACTTGGGAAATTTGTGAAGCCAACTCTTCGTCGTCCAGATAAGGATTAATTAATAGGATTTGCATTAATAAATCATTATCTCAAAACAATTCTTACAACCTAAAATATTTTCTAGCTTTAAATCATCTACAAAAGGGTTGGTAAGGCGTAAAAAACAAATCAACCTGGCCGATGCGCTTCACGCGATTTAATATTCACCAATGAACCGAAAAAAATATACAGCTGAATTTCGTACTGAAATTTTTGCTAACCTGTTCAGACATTTGATTCTTCCATCTCTCTCTCTCTCTCTCTCTCACACTCACACACACACACACACACACACACACACACACACACACACACACACACACATTATATATATATATATATCAACAATTTAAGGGATTTGGCTATGAAAACAGTTATTTGACTTAACGATTACTTTCCGCGTTCTCTTTCGAAATAGATTCCTTGGATATCGAGACAGATTTAACAGTAAGTATTGCTCATAGTCGCGTTGTAGAATATTTGGTTCTCCTGCTGTTCAAATTCCTGGAACGTTCCAGTCACACTCTGTATACCAATGTAGAAAATACAGTATCAATACATTGGAACTTAGAAGACCCAACAATACCATACTAATTTTTGGCGACGGATGATCTAATATCTCTTTGAATCCGGAATATATATAGTTGCCCAACGGTGTATGGCATAATTATTAGTAGAAATAATTATAGTATTCTCTTTGTTCGGCAAATGGATAATTCTACAAAAAAAAAAAAAAAAAAAAAAAAAAATCGGTGATGTAGCTGTACTTGTAAAAGAAAGCACAAACTATGATAACTGGGACTGATAGATTTAGAAGTAGAGTTGATATTGAAAATGTCATGAACCCAAACCTCCCTTCGCTTGGTTGCATAAGTAAACCTTAGTTTCCTTATCGATGCGCTACATTTGTAGAAAAGTGCTAGAATGACGCAGCATCAATTTGTATCTTTTTATCTTAATAAAATATGATGACGTTAGTTTTCGTAAACAACTTGAAGCCTCTGGTTACCTTTAAGCCTAATCGCTACCTGCTCAACGTTCTAACGCTTTAGCTGTCTGCCCAAGACCGCCTTCCTGAACGAAAGTGTTTAAAATTAGCTCTGAGATAATTCTAATTTTACGTCGGTGAAGAGGTTTGTGACGGTGGGGGTGGGTGGAAAGCATAAATTTTTATATTTGCGAAAAGAAAAACAAAATTGCAAGCAGCTTGATAGTTGAAACATCATGTTAAAAAAAATCTAATGAAATATTGGAATTATTTGCATATGCTAAAAAAAAAAGGAGTGAAAGCAGGAAGTTGACCTTTTATACATTGAAATTAAAATAAATATCTCTGTAAATGGTGTTTATCAACACGAGGAAAAAACGTACACAAACTCACAGTAAAAAAAAAAGGCCTGTGTATCATCACTATTCGATTAAACAATCAAGAGCCGAAAGTAAGGTCGATGATGTTACGATGTTCGTTATCAATATAATCCTTATGCACAACCACTATATATATATATATATATTTATTTATTAAGTGGACACTGAGGTCAACACTCAGTGGCGCCAGTTTTTCATGCTTAAACGCAATCTTCAGTCCTGGAGATTGCGTTTAGTATGAAACAGACTATTGTGCTGGGTGTTGACCTCAATGTCCACTTTTATATTTACATACCCTCTATCTTAATATTGAGCACTTTAAGTCATTAATATACAATGCCTTAAAATATTTTTATCACACAAACACAATATATATATATATATATATATATATATATATATATATATATATAAGATAAACCACAAACGCTTTTTGGTTGAATTGTGGATTTTTATTTTAAAACTAGCAGCGTTGTCCGTGCTTGATTCAAAAATCGTACGACTCATACAGCAATCGCTATCACTTGACTTAAAATATTTTTGCCCTTCCTTGCTTTTAAAGGAGTGCCCTTTGCCGTGCTGATGTTGCTACATGCCTTACTTCTTGCCTATCTCACACTGCGAATTTTTTTCTCAGCTCTATACTAAACATTAAACCTGTTACGAAAAAAGCACTAAACAAAAATGAACACAAAACGATCAGCTTTAAAAAAAGGACTCGTAACTGGAAAAACCGAACGGAAAAAGAATGTTAACAACAAATACTTTTTTCACACCCAACCCAGTTCTGCGGAATCAGAATCAACGTTGAGTTTAAGCAAGCGAATGAGCCAATTGGAGTAAAGTGCCATGCAGATTAAAATTTTTCCTACTTGTGACGAATGCAGCTATCGATTTTTTTTGCACGCTAGTTAACATTCGTGTCAGTCAGCTGTTGGTTCTCACGTTGGCCAATAGAATCCTCCTGCCTATTCGTAGCAGCCAGCTATAGGCTCTCACTCTGGCCAGTAGAAAATGGCCGCAAACTACATGAAAACTGCCGAAGAAGCATGAAAAAATCGATTATTTCCACTATCAATGGGAGTTGGGAAATGCAAAGTCGGCCTTGGCCTTTCCGCTAACTTGGAGCATGTGCATGTAAATTTTTGTGCAAATCTGTCGAAAATTGCGGCCGTGCATTCGTTACACACACACACACACACAGCCTTTTATATATATATTCTCTCTCTCTCTCTCTCTCTCTCTCTATATATATATATATATATATATATATATATATATATATATATATATATATACTCTATTTTCCATAATTAATTAATTAGTAGAATTATGGAAAATAAGTATAATATATATTTAAAAATAAAAATTCAGATTTCAACCAAAAGATTTGCGGTTTATCTTTTTAAAATATACACTTTTCTCTCGTTGGAACAACTATAACCTCTTCCATATATATATATATATATATATATATATATTTATATTTTTAGAGAGAGAGATTTTCATATTTTTTTCGTGTGTAAGGGATAATAAAGGAATTCTTTTTTTTTTTTTTTTTTTCCTACTTTAACCAATAATTTCACACTCCTAATTTTACGTATCTAGATCATCACTTAGTTAACACCTGTAAAATGAGACACTGGGAGTACATCAAATATACAAAATATTGATGGCAAAAGAAAGAAGAATTTCGACATTGGAATTCTTCTTTGTGGTCTGGTTGCTCCTTACTTTAAAACAATTCCTGAGAGAATAAAATTATATTTTTAAAAGGTTTAGGAGAGATAACAAAAATAACGAAAAAGGAACTAAATGGAGAAAGATGTCAAGGATAACCGAGGAATAATATTCAAACGTGTAGACTTTAGAATGGCGAAACGAGGTTTAGGAGAATTAACAAGAAGACAAAATTTTATTAATAGCTACAAAGGACAAGAAATTGTGGAGAGCTACGATCGCCTGAAGTGACATAGCGTATAGAACTCGTTGGCAGAAATGTGTAAGTGTTCAGTGTTCCTATTTTGTCTGATTTAAACACTCTTTAAATACATTAATTCCGGAATAAAATGGATTCTAAATTCGGATATAATTTTCCGAACAACTTCATAGTTTTTCTTGAAAATTCACCACAGTTTTTAAGAGTTGAAAGGTCATCTGTCAGTTAATTGGAATATTTTAATATTATTATTGTTTTGACGGGTATCCATATTTCAAGTTCTGTTTTATTTTGCTTGTTAATTTTTTTGAGACATATTTTTGTATGATATCCAATGAAATATCTTGCCAGTTACTTCAGAACAATCGAATCAAATTTAATTTTAATTTAATTTCTTTCATCGTCATCTACAAATTGCCTTTAAGCATGATTGGCTTGAGCAAGGAACTCCAGAAAGGAAAAAAAATATTCTAGATATCTTGTCAGTCATTCAAAGACAAAGAAATCTCTTGCGAGAGAACCTCATCAGCCACTCAGGTTTCAGAATCACTTGTGTTACCGGCAACATCAAAACGTTCAAGGAGTCTAGGACGTAACCGTAGAACCCAAGGTCATTATCCTCCTGCTTTGCCATGATGCTAGTTTAGTGTAGTTATTTGTGAATTGAACGTGTGTACAGTTATACGCTCAAAAGTTGCATCCAGTAATTGGAAAAATTGCTCTTAAAATATTGTAAAAAAAAAAACAAAACTTATTTTCGTCAAGAAATCATTGATAGGCTATTTTGGTAGGAAATATTGATTTGTCTTTTAGATGTTCCTTCAGGGGTTAAAATCTATTAATTCCACAGCCTAACGATGAGAAAAGCACTTTTTACACAAGATATTTTTCGGCTTAATCTCATTCCTTGTTAATGCACTTAATTCAGTAGCAAACAGAAATCACTCAAGTGTAGATGAGAAAATCAGAGAGTAAAGGAAAGTTTGATTTGGTTTTACAGCATTTAAACCAAAGACTAAAGTGTTCTGTTACACTGATATAATGGTCAGAATGTTAGGTAGAGCGTTTTTACTAAATAACATATAAACTCTTTATGCCTTCTTGTGGTAAAGGAAGGTTGACAAATGTAACTTTTGCCCACTTTTAAGTTTCTGTCTTGCAACTTAAAACTGATAAGTTCATTAAAGCTGAATAAGAATTTCTGGGATTAAGAGTTTGCCCAAATGTCGATTTGGGCAAATTTCTGGGAATTTCGACTTGAAACCATTATTTAATCTACGTTTTTTTTATGCTAGAGTTCGCCTAATAATGGCTTAAGAGCCACTCGCGGTAGAGGGTTACTGAATAAGGTGTGTGATATGTATGTAAGAGGATGCAGAAGGAAGTGAAAATTATGAGGATAGCGATTGTTCTCGTTTAGAACTAAACCGAATGTTTTTTTTTTTTTTATTACACACAAGCAATAAGAATATTAGATTGAAGGATCCAACTTCAGTTTCCAGATTGTCTCACAGGAACATGGCTCTCCACTACATTTTATCCTTTATAGCACTAAGTAATATTTGTCCTTTTGCTATATCCCCTCAGTCCTAATTCTGTTATCTATTTACACAACCTTGGTTCCTTCTACCTCTCTTGCCTTCAATATGTCCAGAGAGTGTTAAATTCATCGAGCCCACTTTTCTCATTGTCTCAGAAATTTCACCTATAGTCTGTCCTTTTTATTCTCCATTTTCTCTAAAAACGTTTTCGTTACTTACATGTTCCAACCAGGGCATTCACAATATCCTTCTATAGAACACTGTTGTCTCAAGTCTTCTCTTCACTTGTAAGGAAATTGTCTAGCATTGTTTTTTAATCGATTCACCCCTAGTAAGGCGGGAAGCCACAGGTACGCAAGGGGTTACAGAAGATTTGGAGCGAGAGCAGATAGGAGTGCTAGAGGAGAAGGATAGTGGATAGATCAAGGCAACTGGAGATGTCGATTGACATTACATTTGAATAGTTGGAGATTATAGCAGTCAGGGAAACAGGAATAGGAAGAGAGTTCCACAAGCGAGAGGTGCAAGATATGAAGCTATTAGAGAAGAAGAGACGGCTACATTTAATAGTTTCAACAGTGAAAGGGTGAGAGCGGGATGCCAGCCTCGTAGGGCGCTTGAATTCATGAAGTCTGGGAAGCAGCTCATCGGAGCAATTTCCATGAAAGTATTTGTAAAAAAGACAGAGAGAGGTGACGGCGCGTCTGTGAGAAAGTGACTGTAGACGAGATGCCAGATCAGAGCCAATTATATTGCATATCCGTCTCTGGATCTTATCAAGACTTCCATATATGGGTTGATATTAGTTTCAGTACTTTCTGTTTCTTAATTTGTTTTAAATTTTGGAAAGTATTTTTGACTATTCCAGTGCCACTCCGAATTTCGGTGTCATATCTTCCAAATAATTTGTGATTGAATACAAAAATTTATAAACGTGTCCTTTATAAATAATTAATGGCTGTCTTTGCATAAAATATATTTTAAGTTGATATCTGATTTTTGGTTTTTAGAACGCCTTATTTACAAACGATGTAAGCGATTCGTTCTATTTTGGTCATTTCTGCTGAACTTAAACACGGTTCTTTTCTGCTGTCGACCCACTTGCCAAACATGCTGGAAAAATGGCGATCCTCACTGGGTGCTCCATACTTTCAGCTTTGTGACACATCGGAGCTATGCTTGGAAAATCATTTGGGCACCTCGGCGTGGTGTAATGGTTAGCAAGCTTGTCTCACTAGAACAAATACGACTGAGTAGTGAATTTGATCCTCACTGGGTGGCCCCTACTTTCGATTTTGTGCCATATCTAAGCTACGCTTAGAAAATCACCATACTGGAAAAAAGAGCGACTCATTCTAACGCCCCAGAAAGTATGACACCTGCCATGCTTTCTTCGCAAGGGTCAAAATAGGCAAGGAATAGAGTATTGACGCCATATCTGCGCAGGGAGCTACTCAATTCTTATTTTTCAAACTTGATAGTCCAAAATATTTTACACATGATTATGGGGGAAAATTTAGTTTTTACTCTGCAATCTCTTTCTCATATATGCAACTTTGCAAGTCTGTTGCTACTTTATCATCATTTCCAAGGTAAATATTCAGATGAGTTCTATTCTTTAGTTTGGACAATGCCACTTTCACAGAGTCGAATCATCCTCATATCCCCCGTGTTCCAAAGATAAGAATGATTAACTCTGTTTTTTTTTCCAAGAACTGTAAATGTGGAACAGACTTCTACGTGGTTGCTTTTCTGAAATTTCATTTTTATTTGTTTCGTTTAGATCAATTTTTATCTTTCTCCTAATCTTCATAGTTTGTCTTACCCACCATCTTTTCCTTTCATATCATACACTTTATTTAGCGTTACCATTTTATTGGATGTAATCCTTTAACTTAATATAAACATACAGTCGCGGCTCACTCATACCTACACTGTCCTACACTCACACTCTCTCATTCATACACTCTCTCATTCATACACTCTCTCATTCATACACTCTCTCATTCATACACTCTCTCATTCATACACTCTCTCATTCATACACTCTCTCATTCATACACTCTCTCATTCATACACTCTCTCATTCATACACTCTCTCATTCATACACTCTCTCATTCATACACTCTCTCATTCATACACTCTCTCATTCATACACTCTCTCGCCCACGTCTCTCTCTCTCTCTCGCCCACGTCTCTCTCTCTCTCTCGCCCACGTCTCTCTCTCTCTCTCGCCCACGTCTCTCTCTCTCTCTCGCCCACGTCTCTCTCTCTCTCGCCCACGTCTCTCTCTCTCTCGCCCACGTCTCTCTCTCGCCCACGTCTCTCTCTCTTTCACACTTCTCTCTCTCTTTTCTTTCTCTCTTTCTCTCTCTCTCTCTCTTTCTCTCTCTCTCTCTTTTCACCTTCTCTCTCTCTTTCACTTCTCTCTCTCTCTTTCTTCTCTCTCTCTCTCTCTTCTCTCTCTCTCTCTCTCCCCCCTTCTCTCTCTCCCACTTCTCTCTCTCTCTTTCCTTCTCTCTCTCTTCTCCTCTTTCTCTCTCTCTCTCTCTTTCACTCTCTCTCTCTTTCCCTCTCTCTCTCTCTCTCTTTCACACCTCTCTCTCTCTCTCTCTCACACTTCTCTCTCTCTCTCTCTCCACTTCTCTCTCTCTCTTTCACACTTCTCTCTCTCTCTCTTTCACACTTCTCTCTCTCTCTCTTTCACACTTCTCTCTCTCTCTCTTTCTCCCTCTCTTCTCCTGCCCTCTCCTCCCCCTCCCCTCTCCCTCTCTCTTCCCTCTCTTCTCTCTTCTCTTCTCGCTTCTCTCTCTCTCTCACTCACTCTCCTCTCTTCTTCTCTTTCACTCGCTCGCTCGCCTCTCTTTTTCTCTCTCTCTGTTTCACTCGCTCACTCGCCTCTCTTTTTCTCTCTCTCTGTTTCACTCGCTCACTCGCCTCTCTTTTTCTCTCTCTTTTTCTCTCGCTCGCTCGCCTCTCTTTTTTTCTCTCGCTCGCTCGCCTCTCTTTTTTTCTCTCGCTCGCTCGCCTCTCTTTTTTTCTCTCGCTCGCTCGCCTCTCTTTTTTTCTCTCGCTCGCTCGCCTCTCTTTTTTCTCTCCTTCGCTCGCCCTCTCTTTTTCTCTCGCTTTCTCGCCTCTCTTTTTTTCTCTCGCTTTCTCGCCTCTCTTTTTCTCTCCTCGCTCGCCTCTCTTTTTTTCTCGCTCGCTCGCCTCTTTTTCTCTCGCTCTTTCTCGCCTCTCTTTTTCTCTTTCTCGCCTCTCTTTTTCTCGCTCGCCTTTCTCCTCTTTTTCTCTCGCTCGCTCACCTCTCTTTTTCTCAGCTCCTTTCTCCTTTTTCTCTCTTTCTTTCTCACCTCTCTTTTTTTTCTCTTTCTCTCGCCTCTCTTTTTTCTCGCTCGCTCTTTCTCTTTTTCTCTCGCTCGCTCGCCTCTCTTTTTTCTCTCTTTTCCTCGCCTCTCTTTTTTTCTCTCGCTTTCTCGCCTCTCTTTTTTTCTCTCGCCTTTCTCGCCTCTTTTTTCTCTCGCTCGCTCCGCCTCTCTTTTTCTCTCGCTTTCTCGCCTCTCTTTTTCTCTCTTTCTCGCCTCTCTTTTTTCTCTCGCCTTTCTCTCCTCTTTTCTTTTTCTCTCAACTCGCTCGCCTCTCTTTTTTCTCTCGCCTCGCTCGCCTCTCTTTTTTCTCTCTTTTGCTCCGCCTCTCTTTTTTCTCTTTCGCTCGCTCCTTCTCTTTTTTTCTCTCGCTCGCTCGCCTCTCTTTTTCTCTCGCTCGCTCGCCTCTCTTTTTCTCTCGCTCGCCTCGCCTCTCTTTTTTCTCTCGCTTTCTCGCCTCTCTTTTTTTTCTCTCGCTCGCTCGCCTCTTTTTTCTCTCGCTAACTCGCCTCTCTTTTTTTCTCCTCCCTTTCGCCTCTCTTTTTTCTCTCAACTTTCTCGCCTCTCTTTTTCTCAACTCCTTTTCGCCTCTCTTTTTTTCTCTCGCTCGCTCGCCTCTCTTTTTTCTCTCGCTCGCCTCGCTTTTTTTTTCTCTCCTTTCTCGCCTCTCTTTTTTCTCTCGCTTTCTCGCCTCTTTTTTCTCAACCTCGCTCGCCTCTCTTTTTTTCTCTCGCTCGCTCGCCTCTCTTTTTTTCTCTCGCTCGCTCGCCTCTCTTTTTTTCTCTCGCTCGCTCGCCTCTCTTTTTTTCTCTCTCTCTCACTCACCTCTTTCTCTCATGACAAATCATACTACTGTAGGGTTCGTTTCTCGTCTACGTTGATGTGAACAAATTGTGTAAGGGAACGGGTGGTTAAAATATCGCCACAGCTAGAAAGTATGAATTCCGTTTGGTTATTTATTCACTAGTTCATCAAGCACGTCCTGGAGGTAGGCATCTTCGGTGTATCTTCGCTGCTGTTGCTGCTGTTTTCTCTTACAGCAGACTAACGAATAAGCCTTTGCTTTTTACTAGCGAGAATCTAGACTAGGTCTTTGCCCATTTCTGACTGCGAATGTCTACATGTCCGACTGTCTTTCTGCGGCTTGTAAATTATGCGGCCTAACTAAATCCGCGACTGGAATTCCCTAACTTCCAGGCAAGTTGCACTTGACTCCGAAAATGTTTATTTGTCTCACTTCTTTTCTCTCTACTTGTGGAGAGCAGGAGCAGGTGGCCGCCTTGGGGATTCCATATCTAAACATTGAACCTTTCAGTTTCAAATAAAATCCTTTAGCGCACTTCATGCATATTTTAGTCACAATCAAGTCTCATTCTGTTGACATTTAGTGTCTCTCGAGCCTTGTATTGGGTGAAATTTGATATTAAAATATATTTGGAAAGAAATTCCTGACGTGGTGGTTTACAATGTCTATCTCAAGTTCTGTATAAATAACTACGAGGTCGGGTCAAATGTATCTGGACTGTTGCTATAGTAACGGAGCTAAATGATGCACAGTGAAGCGACTTGGCACATATTGACCTTGAACTCTGTCACACATATACACTAAATTATAACGTTCTCGTTCACTTCTGTTGATTATAGCAGTGCTTGGAAGGAAAGTGTGTAGAGTGTGGTCGTCTTACGACGCCACAAAGGTTCCGTCAGTGGCCATAACTTGTACTATAGTTTTTAACCAAGAACAACATTCCCCACAATATATTACACCGGAAAAATTGTTTACCACACAACGTGTACCTCCACCTCGGCTTTATTTTGAGTGTCTGATGTGCAAGTAAAAGGATATTTCATATGTATTGCTTATCAATTTGTCATTACATAGGTACACAGAATGATTAGCTTCCTATAATATAAGGTGACAGTATTAGGAAATTCGGAGAGGACTTTCCTTTAGCAAATGATTCGAGGCGCTTACCATCACTCTACGGCGGACACTCATATTCATTACATAGAAATCAATATACCACTGGCATATATTAAAATGCACGATTATCATGCAGATTTTGAGTAATTGCAAAATGTGTCACCTGTATGTGTAATAAATATTTTTAAGGAGTCACTGGTTTACTCGGTAAAGACGTTAGTCGGATTCTTGAAGAAGAAAAAAAAAAAAAAACAACAAAAAAAACGCTTGCATAATTTCTCTGGCATCTAATATATTGGCTGTAAATTTTTATCGTAATCATGGGACATTTATGCATTATTCCGGTCCATGATTCGCGTAAATTCATTTGATAAATTGAATTCCCGCCCACTTGCCAGGGATGCAAACTAGCACTCGTTCAAAGTCCGGGGGGGGGGGTAAATCATTTTTAAATTAGATATTTCATATATTTAAGAAAAAAAATCCCCAAGATGGTTTGGTAGTTTTACCTGGAAGTCCATAAATAAATTAACAACTTGTGCCAAGAAACACATTAGCTGAAGAATTCTTCGTTGGCTGCTGCTTCGTTATGTCATCCAATCAGCAAGAAATCGTTCCCGGTGCTGCCGTATTATATATTAACACGATATATTATTACTAATACGCATCTCGTATCCGGTTTATTGACGGCCCCAGCAGAAGATCAAGTGACACCAAGTCAATGTCACTTTTAGTCCCGAGCGGTCTTAAGGAAGATTTTCGTAATGCCATGGTTTTTACTGTTTCAAATCTTCTTCGGAACTCCCCTCTTTGCAATCTCTTCTGTTTGGGGATCAGTCAGAGTGCGCTCATTATTATGGGAACTACTTTGAAAGCCGCAAAACAAATGAAACCATGATGTGCATACTTTCATTTCCCTGTAGTTTCTGTCGTCATTATCATCAGTCCCATGACTGGGTGTCGTCGTACGGTGGCTGCGTAGCTGAGTTGAGAGCCGGAGATGTATTCATCCATGCGTAGCGTGTCTTGGGCAAGTAGACCTTCCAGACCACATCTGTTCAACCTTCTACCCGAGAAAAAAAATGAGATGGAAATAAAATATCGCTGCCCCATTATACACTACATCAGATTTTATGAAGCAAATCAATGTTGGTAAAATTTTTTCCATATATTTATGATGTGAATTTCACTTGATAATATCCTCATCTTCACTTCTATGACCGGGTGCGGTGGTAGGGGCGCCCAATCTCTCGTCAGATCAAACCATAGTTGACGTTCTCCAATTTGAGGGCTTGCTTTGGTTACAGTAACGTGGCCGTCGATTCCATCGGAGAGAACCATCTACCCTGGTCATTGACTTCAATCTGGGAAGCCTTCCTCCCATCGATGCTGTGTCATCACTGCACCGACTAAATATATATCTATGAGAGTCCAGTCAACCCCATTATGCTAGATGGCCATTGATTTTACAAGAAGGCTTATCTGCTCTTTGATAGGTCTTGCTTTTAATCCAGTTAGGTGATTCGATCCATTTCTCACCAGAAAAGTCTGATAGGAGAACCGGTTTAGTGACCGATGATCAGACCACACGGTAGAGAGTCTTGGGATATAATGTCACTAGCACTCGTCTACAAACTTTACATAATAGTCGTTTTCTAAAGTTCTTTTTTTTCATAAAGAATACTAATCTGATATAATTGTTTCTGTACCTGTTGTGTTTTATTTACATTATTTACCTTATTCGGACCGTGAGCGAAATAAAGGGTTCAGTTCGACATTCCAACTACCTGAAGAAGGTCGGAGCGTACAACGGCTGAAACGTTGTAATAAATATGGTAATAATAGTCCGAATAATATAAATAGTGTTTCGGCTGCTGTATGCTCCGGCCTTCTTCAGGCCATTGGAATTTCGAACCAAACCATTTGTTTCGTCCACCGGGGTAGATTGTTCTCGTTCTACTTGCCATGCCTCTTCCGGATGTCTATTATTTCCTTTTAACTCAATTGTCCAAGTTTTTCGGTTCACCACTGCTATAGCCTGGTATTAAACTCACAACTTTTTGGGTCTAGTCACTGGATCTAACCAACGTCTTTATCCACTGTGCCATGTGTACTTGAGGAGCGTACAACGGCCGAAACGTTGTGAATATGGCAGGGAAGATGAGGATAATAGTCCGAATAATGTAAATAATGATAATACCTCATCTCAGAGATAGTGTTGCGTTTTTTAAAACATTTAGTGCTTCTCGCTGGATGTCGAGGAACTTTATATCGCTTTGCTATTTCCAGCCGACTTGAGTAATGCTGTCATTTGAATGGTTGAAACTTTTTCTGTTCTCCTATAATTTGCGCAAGATCTTTTGCGATCGTTTCAAGCGATCCGATAATTGATGGACACAACTTTACGGAGAGGGGGGTTTCTTACGGATTCTTCCGGAGGGATAGGCAGATGAAGAGAAGTTTTTTTTTTTTTTTTTTTTTCCCGTCGAAGTAGATGCTTCGGTTGTAGTATCTGTATCTTGTCGGAGGCCTTCTCTCCTCCCTTGCGTTCCCCCATCCACCGTTGCGTAACATCTGTTACGTAGCGGTGGTATAACCGGGTGTGACTAGCTTAGACAAGATATAACCAGCGGCATGAGTGGAAACACTTGGGTCCCCACGTTAAAAACCAACCTTGTGGGACAACCTGACTCGGTGGCGGAGGTTAAGGTAAATTAAGGGCACAACTTTACGGTTCTCTGTTAAGAAACCGCTATTTATCCAACATTTCTATTCTGTTTAAATTTCACTCGGTGTTTAACTGGATTTACAAAATCCACTCTTTCAGAGATCGTCTTTTCCTGGGTTCCAACAATTAGATCTAAAAGTCTGTTGGCCTAATGACTGTAAGAAGACAGACTCCATAGTTGTCGACAAAAGAAACGAAACTGTAAAGTAAAACATGAGACAGGTATACACCTTTTAATTGGTAGTGTGGGAAAGAAAATATAACACAGAAATAGGGAGGCGAATAAGAATAACAAAAGTTATCTTTCAGAAACTAAGCGAAGTATAAATAGATTGGAAAAATTTGTTCGAAACAAAGAAAGTACTGAATTGCCATGTAATATATAGTTTTCATTAGAGCAATGAATACTGTGCAATCTTTTCACAAATGAAGAAATTTGAAGTGACAGTGTAATTCTAGTTCAAATTTCTGAGTAGAATGAGTAAAGAGGACTTTGGGAAGTTAACAGGTACCGAATATATTGGTAAGCGAAATTGGAAAAACAGTTGCTACCATAATTATTTTGTTCAAGCCCTGCTATCCATTAACACAGTGTCGTCCTGGGTATGACGATAAACTGCATTCGCGTCCTGGGTAAGACGATAAACTACGTCCAACAACAAGGCCTCTGACCAGGAAGTTTTGAGGACGTGGAATGACTTCTTAATTGCTGGTGTTCCCAGGTCGACCCTGACCCGGGGTGGTAGCACCTGTTAGGGTCCTTGCTATGGGCAAATAGTTGACCCCACAACCTGACTAGGAAAGTGAAAAAATAGATTTTAACACCAGAAATACTTTGTAACAAAAATAGTATCAGCAATAAATTTTTGAAAAAAAAAAAAATCTTACCAGCAATAAAAATCTTGTCAGCATTAAATAACCCATTGAGGTAGGTACCTCCACGAAATCGCTAAAAAAGAGCATAGCTTGATGAAAAAGACGCCAAACTTGCCGAAAACTAAATTTTATTGTCTAAATGCTTGTGTTATTATTAAGAGGAAAGACCAAAGTTTTTTTTTTAATTATTTTAAAAATTTTCCTTCTTTTTTAGAACATTCTAAATTTTGATTAAAAAAACCTTTTTCTATTTGTATCAGCGGAACTAGTAAATAACATAGACAATTTTTTAGCACGTTTTTTGGTATGACACACATTAATTTGAAAATCGTGCAAAAATAGAAATAATTATCGGATGTTAATGAATCTTTCAGAAACTATTCACAGATGATCGAAATTATTATAAAATATTTTTTTATGAAAGTCATGGTAGAAATATTTTTTAAAAAATATTTATTACCCCCATAACTAATTTTATGAAAACGCTAGAAATTCGATCGCATCGGTTTTAGTGATTACAATAATTAAAAGCACAGGGCTTTGAGGAATGCAAATCATGTTTTTTTTTTTTTTTGTTTTTAATTGGATACGCAGTACCTGAAAATCAGCTCTGAATTGTAACATACAAAACTCAATAAAACAAATATATTATTTAATTTCAAATGCTTTTATTTGCTTTTAGTTGTTTTTATGAATATGGACAATATTTTCTGAAAGCAAAAAATTTTTTCGATGAAAAATGAATTTTTAATACAATTATTTGTTATTTCATTAATTATAATAGATCTTTTTTAGCGCGTTGTATATTGTATCATTTTGACTAATCAGAAGATCCCCAGTAATTAAGAAATGTAATTTTGTGCTTATAATCGATCTGTAATTATAAAATACGGAAGACCAACCAGAATATAATTAAGTTGCGTTATTTGAGTTAAGCATTGTTCTCCGCTGTTAAGGCCTTTTACTTTTGCGAAACACGTGGAGAAGTTAATTTGATTTTTTTCAATTTCAACTGAGAAGGGTACCTACAAGTATCAGTATCATCTTATGAAATTTATATGATCTTATTTTTATATTAATCTCAGTTACGACATTTTTCCATAAATGAAATATCAAAATTAATAATAAAATGAATGCAAATACAAATAACAGTAGAATGTAATAAATGTACATAAAATTATAGTATTTTATGTACAATTCTGATGATTTCATAAGAAAGGTACCTATAAATTAATTAGATACCTTTCTCAAGAAATATGAAATTTAATGTCACTCTTAACAGTTTTATTTTAATTTCTTTACAATATATTTCCCCATAAAGCATCATAAACGTAAAGGTGAAAGCTAAGTAAAAAAAAAAAATTAGACCGCTGAAAGGGGTAAATAATTTGTTCACGTAAATGTAAATTATTTCACTTTTCTCCTTCCGTAGAACAAATTAGCCTCATGGAATTCGTAAATATATCATTCATCACATGTCAAGAGACGCGAAAAGTTTATGACCTGCTTTGTTTTATTTTCAAATTACATCTTTTTTTTGGCACAAAAGCTAAGTTAAGTTTGGTTCAAAATATTTTAAATAAACATTATAATTTCTGATTTTCTTAAAATAAGTTTTGAAAAAATGATAATTGATATTTAAAAAATTTCAAAGTCAGATTTATTTTTTTTTTTTTTTTTGCTGACTCAAAAAAAACTAGATTTTTTAACAAATTTCGGACGTGCTAGAACGATTAAAAATGGAAAAAATACCCCAAAAAACTTTTTGACCTTTCCTCTTAATAACAACAAACATTTAGACGATAAAATTTTGTTTTCGTCAAGTTTGGCGTCTTTTTCATCATGCTATGCTCTTTTTTAGCGATCTCGTGGAGGTACCTATGTCACAAGACAAACTATACATTTTTTTTTTTTTTTTTGGAAAAAAAAATATTACTAGCTATACATTTTTTTTTTTTTTTTTGGAAAAAATATTACTAGCTATATTTTTTTTTTTTTTTTTTTTTTTTTTTTGAAAAAAATATTACCAGCTATACATTTTTTTTGAAAAAAAAAAAGGGGGAAATTTTGTTAGCATTAAATAACCCATTGTGATAGATATGTCGTAAAACAAAACAAATCAAACCATTTACACAGGGATGGTAACGGTCAAGTTACTACTATGTGCCTCTTCAAGATGGCCATCTGGCTCTTCATACTTTCCCGTCTTTTTTAGCTCTTATGGTTTCTTTTTTGTATCTATTCTAATCTCTGTTCTGTACACGATCTACACAAGATCGTTAGGGTAGGTTATACGCTGCTTTCCGCTGTCCTTCTTGCCTTCAATATGTCCCTGTAGATTTCAAACTTTCCAAGCCCTTTTCCCTAATTATATGCCCTATAAATTTGAATCCTTTTCTGATTCTAAATGTCCTTTTCGTTTCCATTCTCTCTAGAACTTCGTCTTTGCTCATATACGCAGTCCATAGTTTCCTTAGCATCCTTCTGTAGAAACACATTTCTGTTGCTTTAAGTCTCTTCTTCATCCGTGATGAGATTATCCACAATTCACTGGCATATAGGATGAGAGGTATTATATAAGTACACTTTTCTTTGTTTCTGAAGAAATCTTACGGTTTCTTATTATTTTGCTTTGCTTTTTGAAGGCATCTTTCGCAATTCCAACGCATCTTCAATTTGTGTCTTAATTTACTCCTCTGTTAAATATTTTAAAATATTTAAATAGTTATTTACATTTTGTACTCTTTGGTGTCTCCAATTTGTAATTTGCATGTTGGGCCGATCCTTTAGCTATACGTTGTCATCTTGCAATTGACGTTTAGTCCTTTCTTCTCGCTTTCCTTTCCTTCTGTTGGAATTCCTGTAGTTTACTTTCTGTGTCTTCTACCAACATTGAATCATTTTTAGTTAAGCAGATGACAAAATGTTAAGATTATTGCAGCCAGTAATGAATCCTGGTAGGACTTCTCGGGGTTGCTTCACTGTAAAGGTTAAATAAGTTTGGTAGATGACGCATCCTCGTATTAAGCTTGTATCTATTTTTGTGAATTTACTGAATTCATTTTATATCCGTATGCCAGCAGTTTGCTCCGTGTTTAATTCGAGATTGTTCTAATATCCTTCCCGAATAAATCAAATTTACTAACAGTTCTTTGTTGACATACTTTATCAAACGTTTTTGCATATTCTATAAAACATAGGTTTACGTCCATTTGCGTTTATATTTCTCTTTCTCATATAATTCTGGCCATAAATCTCGCAATCCTTGTTCCAGTGTCTAATGAAACCGCACCGTTATTGTCCTATTTCGAGTTTAACTCTGCTGCATGCTTTATTCATTAGAATTCGAATGATATGTTTTGTTATGTGGCTCATTAGGCTTATTATTCGTTTACACTTGACTAGGATAGCACTATGAATATAGCACTACTTAGGTTAGGTATCACTGCATATCGCCACTGCGTATATTACATTTATTATATCCGTAATTTTGTTAATGCATTTAAGACTGCCAGCATCTGCATTAAAATGCCATCTGGTCCTGCAACTTTGTTTTCTTCAATTTGGCCAGTGCTGATTTCACTTAAAATTTTAATATATCTGTTTCTTGGATATTTCTGTTTATTGTGGAACTGGGGAGTTGTCCAATATATTCGTTCCATCTTTTTTTTTTTCTCTATTATCAGTTTTCTGTCCTTGGATTTGATGTATCCTGTTTATGAACATATTTTTTGTCCTGTTAGTTCGTTGTTTATTCTGAGCATATTTGTATTGCTCGTTTCTTTTAGTTGGGGGAATTTTTCGTTGAGTTATTCCTATTTGCTTGCTTGTTTCGACTTTCTATGTGCAATGTCCTATATTTTGTGCCATACTTTGGTATTGTTTGGCGTCACCTTTTCCTCATGCCGATAATTTCATGCATTATTCATTTTTTTTTCTTTGTCGGGTTTTCTTTCGAATGATCCCGTTTGTGGATGTTACTAAATCTTTTCTTAATGCGTACAACTTCGAATTTCCATTCTTATTTAGTCCATCGTATCTGCTTTTAACGATTCGTATGCTTCTTCAAATTTAGTCCATTCGGGAGTCTCTCGTATTGCAATTTGGTCATCTAGATTTTTGGAGGTGCATCTCTCTACCGTTGTATCATCTACATAGATATCCGCAAAAGATCTGAGTATATTTTTAGACAGGTCATTAATGTAATGCAGAAAGAGAGTTGAATTTCCACATGGAGTTCGTTTCAATAATCGGGAAATTGAAACGATTTACTTTACAATTCTTTTATGGCGTTGATTCTGGCGCCGAGCATTAACTTTCATTTTCAGAACGTTTTAATAAATCGTGTAACAACATTTTCAATAGCATTTTTCATTTCAGGTTCTGTCTTATGCGTTGATAATTTTTCATTTATGGTTGACATAACGATAATTTTTTCAACTTATAGTTGACATATCGATAATTTTTCACTTATGACTGATATATTGATAATTTTTTCAACTTACAGTTGAAATATCGATAATTTTTCACTTAGTCAAAGGTCATCTAGAATAATGAGGGAGACTAAGCTCAATAGCTATGTATGAATCCAGTGTGTTAATGACACGATATCACTGGGCGGTGGATTTGTTAGACTGAAGTCAACGGTG
Source organism: Acanthosepion pharaonis (assembly GCA_903632075.3). Classification (NCBI taxonomy): domain Eukaryota; kingdom Metazoa; phylum Mollusca; class Cephalopoda; order Sepiida; family Sepiidae; genus Acanthosepion; species Acanthosepion pharaonis. Next base: position 203,477 of record CAHIKZ030005606.1, read on the forward strand.
AAAGCTGGAGGTTCCTTCGTTGGAATCAACGGAAAAGTTTCTGTAACCAAGGCGAGCTTTCTTATTCGAGGACCTCAGCTTTGTTTTGATCGGGAGAGGGTTTGGGGTCCGCCCAGTCTATTTGTTCGAAGACAGGCTACGCATGAATGAATGCCTCCTGGAGAGGACTGATCTAATAGTTAGCTAGGCAGCGACCCTACGACCACACCTGGTCATGGGACTGATGAGCATATTATCAATATTGTCTGGTCAATCCTTCGAATCTGTTCACTGCAACGATATTGCGCTAACAAAAATATCACTACGATATGTCATTTTCGCTGTTTTAGGATAACACACAAGCAATAAGAACTCTGGTAATTATTATGCAGATTCAGATAACTGAAATAATTTTTATAAATTTATAATAGCAAAGTTTAAAGAAACTGAATCCGAAGCTAATGAAACAAATTATTTCTTGTTAAATGACATTTTTCTGTTTTACTGTCTTTTGTGGTCTGTACTGAAATTTGGAAATTGGTAAAGCAAATAATGTTGTTAGTGGCTAAATCTGAAGCAATTATATTCCATTGTCAAACGCTTGGCATTTAGTCTTGTTATTCAAACTTATTTTGACAATGAATAATGGTTATGGATGTATTCAGTTGTCCTTTGATATTTTTAGTCATATTTATTGTCGTATATTCAAGTAATTTATAATTGCCATAAATATATCGATAACATTGTACTAACATCGACTGATTAAGAATAGTTTTATTAGGTAAACCTTGAGGTAATTGCTTTTACCCTTATTTACGTTTCTTTTCATTATTTTTCACGGGTAGACAGTTGAATCTCGTCGCTTCTTAATGTAAAACGAAGCGTTGAGTTTGCGTCTCCTTATCACCCTTACCTCTTTTTTTATTCTTGTTTTTATTTATGTTCTCTTGCACAATGCCGATGATTAATTAGCCGTGCAGATAACTGTGTCGTTAAATGGATGTCCTGTGCTTGTTGCTTCAACCGCGCGTGAATTGAACTGATAATTTGGGGCATGCATTTGCAGGAATTTTTTTTTCTTTTTTTTTCTTTTTTTTTTCCTCTTTGTTTTTGGTATTTGCACAGAAGATGAATGGCGCGAAATCTTTGCGTAATTGCTTGAAGAAATTACTCTGTTCTCAGGCGGTATTCTTAAAATCTTTCAAGCAGAATCTTTTTGTCTATCCTAAAGGCGGCCACCGACGGTCATTAAACATGGTGCCGAGTCGCTTCGTATTTAAAGAATTAATAGAAACTAGTTTATTAAGAACGTTTAATGTTATTGACGGGGCGATGGGAATAAATGCAGATAAAATATTATTAAGCCGCAAATTAAACTAGAAATAGCATTATTATTTCAGAGTATTTTCACAGTATTGTACTAACAAAATAACCGTTTTTACCCTTTTTTACAGTATACAGCCATACAGAATTTGATATTATAACAGAAAATTACATACAAATAAATAATGCAAACTATTCTATAATCCGTACTTAAAATGCCTGGAGATTTCTTCTTTGAGAAAACAGAACATTGTAATATAAATTATCGAGGTGAGCATCAATATAGACACCCCACGACCCCGAGTTAAAATTGTGCTGGAAAATGCTTTATTCTTCGAATCGGTTCACTGCTATAGTATTACGCAAACAGAAATCTCGCTTCAGTGTGTCATTTTTACTGTGATGGGATAGCACAGACATTACAGAACTCTGATCATTATTACACGGATTAAGCATTCTAGAATATTTTTATATATTTATAATAGCAAAGGCAAAAAAAAAAAAAAAAAAAAATGGCTCCGACGCTAATGAAACAGTAATGTTTTGTGAAATGGTATTATTTTTCTGCTTTACTGTTACGTGGTCTGCTGTAATATTTTCCAATGTCTTGATATTGGTGAAGCAAACGAAAAACTGTTGGTGGCTAAATACTATCTAAAGCAATTATATTCCATTGTAAAACGTTTGGCATTGAGCTTTATTATTGAAATTATTATTTTGACAATAATGGCAATGGATGTATTCGGTTATCCTTTGATATTTCAGGTACTCTTTACTGTCGTGCATACAGGGGGGGATATTAAGGTAGTGTAACGGGTATCGGTACCAAAGTAGAATCCGTGAACCGAGATAAATTAACGTTCCACTCTGTTATGTTCACTTTAACACTAATACTCTGGGGACGGCATAGGGCGAAGGTATGAATCTATTCCAGCTCGCCACCCATCTGTGATTCAAATAGTAAGATAAACTAGACTATTTTTGCCTTGAGTGGTAGCTAGTTTAAATGAAGGACAACGCCGAAATCAAAACAAGGGAGAAGGCAAGAGGAAACAATCTGAAAACTTTACCAACTCGTCATGGTTATTCAGAAATAATAATGGACAAGAAATCCGTAGAAGACCATATCATCTTATATCCTAAAGAGAGATGTCATTACACGCGCGCACGCAGACACACACATGTTTTTCACTGTCTCACTCCCTGGCTGTGTGTGTGTGTCTCACTCCCCGGCCGTGTCTGTGTGCGTGGCTCTATCTCTCAGTTCTCCAACCGACCCACTTTAGAAAATTAGTACACTAATAGTCAAATGCTATACTGATTTTCGTTCGAGAATTTCTCACTATCGTGTGTGTGTATATGTATATATATATATATATAAGCTCCTTTTTCTGTCGTTAACGCTTGCCATATATATATAGACCATTAAAATATTTCTTATTTCCCGTGCGCAAAATATAGATTGAATACTGAAACCTAATAAAGTAACTTTAAGACAAATGCAGAAATAAAATATTTAATCATCAATGTTTCCCTCTACTAATAGAAACATTTACTTTGTTCGTACAGAGAGAGACTAAATTGAATCGGTCATGTTGTGGTAGTGTCAGTATATGGTGAGTGGAAAGGCTGAAATAATCATTGTGTGCAAAGGTTTCAAGTCCTGCCATTGCTACATTACCTCAACTTTTCAGTTCGTTGAGAATTTGGTGCCACAGTATGGACAGTGATTGGATATATTTGGTTAACATAAAATTGAAAATAAAATTTGCCAGTACCATTTTTTTTTGTTTTTCTTTTTGCCTAATGCCATTTAACTTAGAATTTACCATTTCCTCTTAACCACTTTTGAATTGCTTTCACCAAATGTTTTATTGCTGACTTTATTTTCTCTGAAGAAAAACAAAGGAAAGAAATAAAAATGATCAAATCATCTTCAATATTTAGAGCAATAAATGCGAAGTGGTCAAATTGATTTGTCTTTTAATCTTATTAAAAGACACCAAAATTTAGAAGATTAGCAGCATGAGGAATCTTGGAGTATTTTTGTTTAAATTTCTGGGATGAGGAGTTATCAGTATTTTTATTTTTTTTTATTTTCAATCGGATTAATATCCTCATCTTTGTTTTATCACAATATTTCGGCTGCCTTACTCTCCGGCTGCAGTCTGTCGATCCTGGTAATAAAGAAAGGCACCAAGCTCAACAGATTTGTAACGCAATCTTTTAATGTGTGATCTTTGACAAACTACCAAAGTTGAAATTATAGTAAACAATTAAAAGTACACGTAACTGGCAATGGCTGTCCCAGAGTTTACACCTTAATTGATATTTCTGCACCAAAGATTGTTTATGTGTTTGTATATTTCAAATATTATAATGGACACTTGTTATTTGAAATAGACGGCCTATTTTTATTTATTAAGCAGTGTGCATTACGCCTATCGTCCAGCACATTCGAGAAACCTTAGTAAAGAAAATGTACCCTAGGGTGGGATCGAACCTGCGTCCCTCTTTGTAAGAGAAACTATCGTTTGATCTGGAATACTATATGGCTCGGCTACGAATACATGTTGGATAAAGTAGTAGTTTCCTTTACAAAGGGGGACTCGTGTTCAGTCCCTGCCGGAGATAAGCACTTTAGTAAGATTTCTCGAATGCACAGGCCGATAGACATAATACACACTATTTAATAAATACAAATGGGGGCGTTTATTTCAAATAACTGTCAACTATAACAATTGAAGTAATAAAGATATTAGATTTAAAATAAAACTTATATATATATATATATATATATATATATATACACATACAGTGGGTAGCAAAAGTATTTAACACATTGGTTTTTCTTACATATCTCAAAAAATAACAGATCAATTTCAACGAAACTTATAGGAAATATTTAAACGAACATTCTCGATCAAAACATCGAAGGAAAATTTAAAATCACTGTTTTGAGAAACATTTATTAACAATAAATAAAATAACTCATATGCAAAAGTATTTAACACCAATCCAAATATTATGCTAGAAGAGACGTGTCGTCATGATTCCTGCCCATATTGATATGATGTGATATGTCGACCAATGACAGCACTGCACGACACTCAACTGGATATTAGATAACAGCTCTGAGACACTGCAGCTTATTCTGTTGCCACTACTGCAAGAAAATGGTGAAAACAAAATTGTCGAACGACATGCGCAAGAAGACTCCAAAGAATCACAAAGATGGTAAGGGATATAGAAAATCGCTCAAGATTTGAATTTGCTTGTGAGTACAGTTGGTGCTGTTGTTCGAAATGGAAAAATTCGATACTATTGAAAACATTCAAAGGAGTGGTTGTCCCCGTATCTTAAATGAGGCTAATGAGCGATACATTTCCCGTACTGTGAAGAAAAATCCATTTTCAACTCGTCGAAAAATTCAGAATGATTTGAAAAATGCCGGAATTGAAGTTAGTAAAGATACAATTAAAAGATCACTTAATCGTGCTGGTCTCACTTCAAGATCACCGAGAAAGATTCCATTACTGAAACGCCGACATGTACAAGCCCGTTTGAATTTTGTAAAGAAATATGAAATTGAATCTAATGATTTCTGGGAGAAAGTAATTTGGTCAGACGAAACGAAAATTGAGCTTTATGGACAAAACATGCGCACTCATGTATGGAGGAAAAAAGGAGTGGAATACGAGCCAGCAAATACCATCCCTACGGTCAAACATGGGGGGTGGAAAGGCTGAAATAATCATTGTGAAATAATCATTGTGGGGTTGTTTTTCCTCAAATGGAGTAGGAAAAATGAAAATCATCGAAGGAACAGTGAATGCTGCAAAATACACTCAAATTTTGTCAAATCAAATCTTGAACAGTGCCACATCTTTGGGACATGGTCGTGATTTTGTATTTCAGCAAGACAATGACCCGAAGCATATTGCTAAAACAACTAAGAATTGGTTTAATAATGATGACATTAATGTCCTGGAATGGCCAAGCCAGTCACCGGATTTAAATCCAATCGAAAATTTGTGGAAACTATTGAAGGTACGAGTTCATAAAAGAAATCCATCGAATTTAAACAAATTGAAGAAAATTTGTGAAGAAGAATGAGTCAAAATACCAACAAGTACCTGCAATAAACTAGTTGAAGACTACGGGAAATGACTGGAGGCTGTGAAGCAGAACAGAGGCTACTGTACTAAATATTAGTAAAGTGTATTAAATACTTTTTGCATATGGGTTATTTTTTATTTATTTAATAAATGTTTCTCAAAACAGTGGTTTTAAATTTTCCTTCTATGTTTTTGATTAACAATGTTCGTTTAAATATTTCCTATAAGTTTCGTTGAAATTGATCTGTTATTTTTTGAGATATGTAAGAAAAGCCAATGTGTTAAATACTTTTGCCACCAGCTGTATATATAATGTGTGCGTGCATGGATTTTATTTTGTGACAAGTATTTGTACTTTTCACAAAATAAAATCCTTATATTTGCCTTGATAAAGTCTCTCAGAGGACGAAACGCTTCGGCTAAGATAAGATTTCTTTTTGTCTTTATTCATATTGTCCTTTTACATATAGAGTATATCTGAAATTTTTACATATATATATATATATATATATATATATATGGAAGAAAAGTACCAACTACTATACATACATGCATATAAGATGCATGATTTTATTGACATTAAGTGCAATCATCGAGTTTGTTTTGGTGTTTAGTATAAAAAAAGGTTTGATGCTTTTGCCAATTGAGTTTTGCAACGAAGTTTTGCTTGCACTCTGTACTGCAGCATACGACAAATTCCCTTTTAAATGTATTTTCTATAAAGTTTTCTTGAGTCTTCTAGATGGCACCCTTGACAGTTCAGGAGAAAATTAAAACATATTGGTAGTGATGCCTAATTAAAATGTTTGACACCTTTTTGTAATTAAGGCTTTAATTGCAGATGACATGAAAAAAAATCAACTCCTGAAAAGAAATTCTTCTTATTCCACTCAGAAACTTATAAAATGAAACCAAAATTCCATTTACGTTAATGAAATGTATTTAAAATTTGTTGACAGCAACCAAAGATCACAAAGAAAATTAATTTATTTTTTGAATTAAAAAAAAAACATATTTCATAACGAATTTTGACAAAGTGACCTTTTTAATTGCACCGTGAAAGACATATAGACATGTTTTTTTTTTTTTGTGTGTCGGTGGCAATTGCTTAGTTTCTTCAGCCGCTAGTGGTCTGTGTTCTTTTGTGTATAGTGTCCCTTCAGGACGTTGGAGATCATAGCTCTCTACAACGTCCTGTTATTTGTAGTTCTTATTAAATTTCGTCTTTTTGTTATTTCTCTTAAATCCTGTTCTGCCACCCATTTATACAAGCGCCTTAGGTAGGATATGAGTTGTTTTCGTCTGTTCTTCTTGCCTTTAAGGCGTCCTGTGGCTATTAAAATTTCCAAGCCCTCTTTCCTCATAATGTTCCCTAGAAATTTCAACTCTTTCTAATGCTAATTATACGCGCCCTTTTCGTTTCCATTTTCTCTAAAACTTCGTCGTTGTTCATATGTTTAGTCAATGGCTTTCACAGCATCCTTCTGTAGAATCATATTTCTGTTGCTTCAAGTCTCTTCATTTGTGAGAAGATTGACCAGCGAAAAGGAAAACTGATATTACGTACAGATTCAATACTCGTTTCTTAGTTTCTAATAAAAACATTTCGAATGTTGATTTTTAAGACAGAAGGTATTCTACAACCATCTCTTTAACTCTTCGGGATATATGGTACGCCAAGGCAAACTTATATAGTACTAGCAGCCATACCCAGCTGGTCGATCAGAGAAAGCGTTAAATTAGAATGGAGCAAAAACAGCATCATGTTTAGATGTAGCAGTCTATCTTCTTATTACACTTTAAAGTACTTTCATTAAAAATATTTTGCATTAATGCAGGTACTGATATAACAGTAGTTTGTATTTATTCAATTGAAATTAGACGAGGACATGAAGGGGTAAAACAGGAAATATGAAGACCCATTTCACTATATGGGTGAACTCGATTATCAAATTAAACGATACTGATTGTTGGCTACAATTAAGTGAAATTTCTATTAGATTGCTTGAAAATTGAGGGAGTTTTAGTTTAAAATTTGTGTTAAAATCGACTTTTCGTTTTTCGCTAAACGCGGTGGCGTTGAAATAAAAATTCAGGTAACATTGTGCTCGTCGTTATGTAAGTAACCTACATACCGAGTTTGAACGAAATCGGAGGAAAAAAGTTGAATTTATAGATTTTTGATCGGCTTTATCGATTTAAAAAAAATTATCGCGTTTTTAAGCTAAGAACCTATTTCTTACATCGTACAAAGTATGTGCGAAGTTTGGTCAAAATCGGTAGGATGGACCTCGAGTGAAAAGTTATCACACAGACATACCCTGTTATATATATATATATATATATGTGTGTGTGTTGTAGGAGAGATAAACTTTAAATTGTGCAAATTTTGTCAGATTTGACCTGTGCTGGTCTCATGTAATATATATGTGTGTGTATATGTAGATTTATGTGAAAATTAAGGCAAAAATCAGTGCAAGTTCCCCTCTTTATAAGAAGTTTAGAAAAAATAAAACAAAACTTGTTTGAAAAATTAAAATTTCATACAATATTTTTATTTTTAAAACATTTTAATTCTTATATTTTACTGATAAAAAAATCTTTTATTTGAAAGATATTTTTTTTTTAAATAAAACGTTTGAAGTATAATCTCTGTAGCCCATCGCTTACTCATAAATTTTGACTATTGGAGCCTTTCAGTAGCAGTGTGAGGGTATTGTCAAACAGGGTGCATCAGGGCAACAAGAAATGAATGATCTTAAGGAGTGATTTTCTTAAACGGCGGATCATCAACTCTACAAAAAATATTCACTTATGTGAGCCTGTTCACAAAATCCACGAAGACCACCGCAAATAAAATGGAGGTAATATGCAAATGAGCAAAGTTTCTACACGAGACAGAATTTCTATTTTTTTAGATATTTCTAGAAAATAAAGACATGAACGGCTCGACAAATCACGTTTGCTGACCAACCCTAACACAGAATGTAAACGTTTATATATAATTTAATAATCAGTGCGAGTGACCCTTCTTTATAAGAAGTTTGGAAAAACTAAAACAAAACGTGTTTGAAATCCATGAAGTGGAATGTCTATATTGAACCCATTGCTGGGTCTACTGACAAGAATGTTATTTCACGGTGTCATGCTAGGCAGTTTTTCAATTTTGAATCTATCGTGCATATATATAAGTCTATTTTCGTCCGTGCCTTGAATATTGCTACCACCTATAGTCCGGCGCTCCTGGTTTATATTTAGAGATTCTTGTTAAAATTTAAAGTATCAGCAATATTATTGGCCCTTACCTGGTATTTCGGCTTGATTTAACTTCCTACCACCGTAATGTTGTTTACCTATGCATATTCAATAAATACTTTCACGGTAATTGTCCGGATGAGCTCTTTGATATGATACCTAGACATTGTGAATTTATGCACAGTACTAGATTAGCAACAAGGATTACAGTTGAATTGGCTAGATTTAATCGTAAGTTCTATATTAACAGCTTCTTTTCTCGCACCTCTCGCTGTGGAACTCTCTTCTAAATTCTAGATAAATTTGATCTTCAAAAAAATAAATGCAATGTCAATCGACATCTGTCTTT
>CAHIKZ030005606.1:225000-292500 GCA_903632075.3 Acanthosepion pharaonis
ATCATTCAGGCCTTCATTAATGGTACCAACATTCATACTTTGGCTTCCATCTTCAAATTCCATTCAAGAACCGTCAAGAGAACAGTGAAAAACAGTTTTAAAAAAGGTAACAGTAGAGAGGAAAACTATATATCAGGAGGTCACAACAGGAAGAGGGATCAACTTTTCAACTTAAAGCTAAAGAGATGAATTAGAAAAGATCCAACTTAATCCATAAGACGTTTGGCACGTGAGAAAGGAGTTTCAGCTATGACAGTTCAAAGAAGAGTGAAAAAAGACTTGCAAGTGAAATCGTACGTGAAACGTGTGAGACACCTAGTTACTTCAGGACAGAAAGTTAGAAGGTTAGAGAGGGCGAAGATCATCTTTAATAAAATGGAAAATGATCCTGGAGTTATACACACACACACACACACACACATATATATATATATATATATATATATATTTCATCCATTCATGAGCTTCCGATCCTTAGCTATGATGAATATGTCATTTTCGTTTATGATCGATTTCATCATGATTCTCCAACAGGAATTGAATCCTGTGTTAACGCTCTTTTGAAAAGGCATGAACACGAAAATCTTGAACTCAAGTCTGAGTGCAAAGCTGAAATTCACACGGTACATTTATCATATACAAGCATTTTGTAGAAAAATCAGTTTAGGAATACTAATTCTTCTGTGGAAACGTTAACTTGCATAATAAAATCTGACATAGAATATATTTGCAAACAGATATGCAGCGTGAGACACGTGTCATTAATTCCATATAAATATACTGTCATTTTTAAGTTATTTCGATTACCGTTTTCCGCTTTAATTGCATGTGTACAGGAAATGTTTCGAATCGATTCGTCACAGTCAAGGTCATGGGAATGCAATATTGATGAGGATTGACTTATCACTGAACGATGACCGTTGGTATTGTAGGATGAATTCAATCGGCTATGAAGTTCAGTATTCACATATGTCAGTCAATAAGAGCGAAATATGACGAGATTATTTGAAACGAAGAGAAATTGATAGCATTTTTGTTTACAAAAAAAGAAAAACTAAAAACAAAACCCAGTGATGCTTTAACCTATTATCGGGACATTCATATAGACCTCCTGCTTGACGCCAAACTTTTTCAGAATATATCTGAACTGTCAGCTTTATATAACCGCTTTCTCGTCACCAGTCATTAAAATGGCTTCAAGTGAATGAAGCTTGTATGTCTTCGCTAAGATCATTATTCTTTGAGTCTCATGCACTGACGCTACAAAATCACCAACAACAAACTTTGCCAAATAACTGAAACCACATGACTTGAGGACTTTCAACAACAGCAACAACTAAAACGGATAACACATGTAACTTGAATAGAAAATAAAGATGTTGTCATTCCACACTACTTCAAGCAAAAAGTTAGAAAGGAATTTCCGCTCAATATCGGAGAGAGCTGGACTTGAGGAACCTATTTTCCTGAAAAATTGTTTTGATAGATTTTAATCGAAGGTAGCATTGCTTATCCTACAGTTCAACGGCGTAAAATTAAAGATAATACTACAGTGTAACCCGGATATAAGAGAAACCCGGATATAAGAGATTTTCTCTGGTCCCAAATTAGAGCCTGTGTTAATGTATATAAAATAGACCAAACCCGCATATAAGAGACTTCTTCTCCTGTCCAGACAACTCTCTTATATCCGGGTTACACTGTATAAGATATTAAGATTATTCAAACACTTTCATCGATGAAACAATAAAATATCATAAAGGGCTGTTAAAAGGTTCTCGTCGCAATTCACTTCCCTAAATCTTACCAAACAGCCAGGAATGAATAGTTTTGTCTAAATATTTATCAGCAGTTCCTTGCAAACACCTTCCATAGTTTGTTGTAACGCGACGTATACGATGGAGTACTGAAAAGATTCAATCTCGACCCACTTCCTAATATTTTGAATATTCTTGCATTTTAAAAACATTAAAATTAACACTGGCAGGATATATTGAAGTTAATAGGATAATAGAGTAAAGCAGCGCATAGCGTACTTAGAGTTTGTGCAAATGGTTGGCAGAACAGGTATTGGGAGAGATAGCTAAAAGACAAAATTTACCCAGAGCTACAAAGAATACGAAATTGTGGAGAGCCCTGATCGCCTACGTCCTAGATGGACACTGCACATAGAAGAATATAGGGAAACAAAACAGAAATGAAGACAGAAATTTGGTACCATTATAAATAATACATTAATTTATCTGGCAAAATTATCGAAACAAAGAACCATTTTCTCTCATTTTTTTTTTTCAACTAGTAACATTTAAGACGTAAATTATAATTTGGTTGATGTTAAATTATTCAGAATTTTAGATAAATATTTCTTTATTAGACGTCGCTAAACTCCAAGAGTGACAAATTCTCGAAGTGTTCTATGTGTGGGAAGAAACGGTTTTCTCTATGGCCCACAGTTCTGTTCTATTTCAAGTCTAACATGCACGAAGCCACAAAAGCACAAATTTACCAGAAGTCTTTATGGTCATCAATTAACCACTTTCGAAATCTGGCCGACTTTGAGATTTGTCTCGAATTGTAAGTGAATAATGTTAGAATATAGCTTTAAAAATGACAACAGAGATTCAGCACTATTATAAATAATATGAATTTGTTTGGCGAATTCATCAATAAAAGAACCATTTTCTCTAATTCAGCCGTAAATGTGACAATAAAGATATAAATTAAAATTTGCTTGATGTTAAGTTATGAATAGTTTTGTCTAAATATTTATTTTCTGCTGATTTGATTAACAATCATGGCCAAGAACCAAGCTTTAATTTTAGCATGCTTGCTAAAATTAAAAATATCAAGTTGTTACTTAGAAATGCAAAGCCTAAGAGCCACTCAAGGCAGAGGGTAAACTGAGCGACTTTGTTACAAGGGAGAGCAGGGCAGAGAGTTTAATTGGTACATATTATTATGGTACAATATTATATACACCATAAGTGTTCAGGTCAATCAATTTAACGCAAGAAATCTCTTTATCAGAATCCATACGAATAGGAAATAAGTGAATTTACAAAAATAAAAAGCGGTGTAAAACAAGGATGTGTCTTCTCTATACAGCGAGGCCATTCTGGGAGAATTAGAAGTCCTACCAGGATTCATTGTTGGCGGCCACAATCTTAACAATATACGATATTCAGCTGATACAGTGCTGATAGCGGACGGGGAAAGGAAACTACAAGAACTTCTACAGAAGGTAGTAGAATAAAGTGAGAAGAAAAGATTAAACGTTAATTGCTTGAAGATGTAATGCATGGTTGTTAGCAATAGGAACATTCCTACACGTAAATATTTTCACGGGAGCTGCTTTCACTGGTTCCCAGACTTCATGAATTTAAGCGGTCAACTAGGCTGGCGTCTCGCTCTCACCCTTTCGCTGTCAAAACTGTTAAATGTAGCCGTCTCTTCTACCCCAATAGCTTCATGCCTCGCACTTCTCGCCTGTGGAACTCCTTCCCCATTTCTTGTTTTCCTGATATCTACAATCTCCAGCTATTCAAATGTAATGTCAATCGACGTCTCCAGATGCCCTGATCTATCCCCTATCCTTCTCTTCATCCTTTCCTCTATCATTCCTCTTTGCTCTCGCCCCCAACTCTCTGTAACCCCTTGCGTGCTAGTGGCGTCATACCTTGTTTGGGATGTAATGCTTAAAAAATAGATTAAAGATACCGAAATATAACAGACACATCAATTTAGATATCTGGGAAGTGTATTAATAAAGTACGGAAAGTGCGACACGGAAATCCGAAGGTGCATTGTGATACCGAAAGATGCCTTAGAAAAGCTAAGCAAAGTATAAAACAGAAAAATATCGTAAGAAACAAAGCAAAAAAAGAACTGAACTGTTATGTAATATCAGTCCTCCTCTATGGTAGTGAATTTTGGACAATCTCTTCACAGATGAAGAAGAGACTTGACGCAACAGAAATGTGATTCTACAAGAAGGATTCTAAGAAGAACATGGACCGAACATATTCTAGAAACAATGGTAACAAAAAGAACACTCATACATAACATCAGGAAGAGATAGTTGAACTTTCTAGGGCATATGGTGAGGAAAGGAGGCTTGGAAAATATGATATACACAGGACAGATTGAAGATAAGAGGGCCAGCGGAAAGCAACGCGCAACCTAGCTTGAGCGAATGGATGGCGGGGCAGGGTTTTTTGAGAGATGGCAAAAAGAAATAAATTTATTAAGAGCTACAAAGGCCAAGAAATTGTAGAGAGCCATGATCGCCAACGTTCAGAGGGGACATGGCATATAGAAGAATGTCTTTATCTCAAAAGATTCAAGTTAAATCTTGCCTTGCAGTGAGTATTGTAAAAGTTCACTGCTTTTATTTTTCGGTATTGTTTTTAGCAGATTAAATTGCTTTCACGTGCTTGTTCATCGTGTGGTTTAATCTTCGCAGTTGTCAGTTAATGATGCTTTAGATATGACATTAAATCTTCATAAAATAAATTACGTCTCGGCAGCTAATTTTTTCTTTATTGATGAAAATGTTGCCTCTTTCCAGTGTTAGCTTGTCTGTTAAACAGAATAATTTTTACAAAATCAAATAAGAGTCCTGTCGTTCAAAATCGATTGTGGGGGGGGGGGGGGGAAGTACGACACAGTTGATGTGTGATCTTGATTCGCTCCGCTTCTCACATACGATAACCAAGTATTTATTTTCTATTTTACTTATTCTGGGAAAAAAGGTACTAGATGGAAATATGAGCAGAAAACGATATAATACTTATTGATGTCAATGTTTGCCAGCAACCGTTTTATTGAAATCTCTTGGTCAAGGAAGGAAACATATGAACATTTTCGATTATTCAAGTTAATCATTAAGTCGGACATTTTTTTTTTCTTTTTTAGAGGAAGCTATAGACAAATTTTTAATATGCAAATTTTAAAATATGCAAAGCGTACCAAGTTATAGCAAATTGTTGAGGAGGGATATTTCTCGTGTTGGAGTGGCATATATATATATATATATATATATATAAAATACAGTTTTAAGGTATGCTATATTTATGGGTTAAATTCTTGCTTACCTGGCCCAGGGATCCATCCCTGTGCTGGTGGTATAACGGCTAGGACTAGCTTGGTCAAGCTAAGACTAACTTGGACCAGCGGCCCGAACTTGGATCGGCTATGACCAGCTCTGACGAGCTTAGACCAGCTCTGGACACCTTGGACAAGCTAAGACCAGCTTGGACCAGCGGCCCGAGTGAAAACACTCGGGTCCCCACGTTAAAAAATTAACTTGTGTCAAAACCTGACTCAGTGGGTGGGATCAAGTAAATCTCTATTTATGGGTTAAATTACTCAATATCAGGTATAGAGCGTTTGTAAATATAAAAGTGGACATTGACGTTAACACCCAGAAGCAGCGGTCTGTTTCATGCTAAATACAATCATCAGGCCATATATATATATCATGTCTGTGTGGCAGGTTGTTGTAGAGATATTGTGATTGCATGAGGTATTTTGAACAGGAGATAGTGTAGTGTGTTGTATGCGATACATGGTATTCCTGAGAAGTAAGAAATTCCCCATAGGAGAAATGAGACACTTCCTGTTACTAGGTCATACTGTGGTTGAAAAGCAGAAGAGAGAAATAAGGTTCGTGCTTTTTTTTTAATCTTATTTTATTTTATTTTATGCTACTTTATACAGCGTCACCAAGCGGGCGTTAGAAATCTCCGGGCAGATAAGGTAGGGTAATCCCACCAATGTTATACAAATTAGAGAACGGGATGGAAAAGGAGGGAGACTTAACTAACCAAAAAAAAAAAAAAAAAAGCGGTTAATATTCAGAAGGCGGTTAATTTTCCTGGCTTTAACATTCGATATTTGCTTCTATTATACAACCCAATGACTTCACTTTCAATCGACAATTGTTCATATAATTTTTGGAAAATAATTTTTCTGGCTGTATTTTTGACATGATTAATTATTATCATTCATGTATTCATTCTTATTATTGTCTTCATCTTGTTTTTTTTCTTGTGTTGGATTATACATATTTATGTGATTGTTTTTTTGACGATATTTATTGTGGCCGAATGAGCTTGTTGGACAGTGTGGTGACTATTGTGTCGTATGCGATGCGACACGTGGTTCGCTGGGGACAAGAAGTCCCCTGGAAGAGAAATGAGGCATATCTTGTCGTTACGGCATCCTGTGATTGAAGATGAGACACTGTGGAGTAATGGATAGCAGATTGAGGAATCGGAGAGCAGAGTTCGAATTCCAGTCGAATCCATTATATTTACTTTGGGAAAGGTATTAATCCTCTTCTCACTCTAGTTATGAGTAAATAGCAAGACAAACCTTGGATGGTAACTGGTCTACCGCAGACAGAAATGGCAACCTACTGCAGGAAAAATCTGCTTCGTTAGTCATGTATCAAAAGATCGCCTAAACGTGTATCACGCATGGCATATAATTGACTGACTGACTGTGACTGTAAACCGAGAGAATAGAGCCTGTACCCTTTTATGCAACACCGCCGACAGACAAAGTAGGATAATACTACACAAACGCTCGAATAAATCTGTGGATTTATCGTTTTTTTTTTGTTTTTCTTTTACTTTTCTTTTACTTAATTATTGTTTTCACTTACCGTTAACGTAAAACAGATACTTGCGCACATTGACGACTGATTTTTTTTTTATCGTGTTTCAAATACGGAGACATTCTCACATTCCTATTAAAAACAAAGTTAGCTATAAATATTTTTATACTTTGGCAAAAGGCCACAAGTGTAGGTCACCCTATAATGATCTCATTGTAGTAGTAATAGCCTGAAAGACTAGCCAACCACTTAGCATTTCCACGGAATCGAGGTGCGGATTAGAAAGGAAACCGGGCCAAAATCTAAGCGAAAGCTATCTGTGCATTGGCCATAATACCAAATTCATGTCGAATACAACCGACTGAATATAATCATAAAATTAATACAAAAATTTCCAAGAAAATATGGCACAAAGCCAGAAAAAAATTTAGGCGCGCAGAAAAGCTGTTAGTCTCCACGCTTAGCCAAATATAAAATGTCACTGGGAAAATGTCGCAGCAGGCTGCAGGAACTATTAGTTTATTTCTAGCTTTATTCCATTTTTATTATTGTAGTTTTTAAATGTAACATTATGGCTCGATAAACTTCTCGACGGCCGAAGTAAACAACATTAAAATCAAAAATAAAGAAATAACTTTTGATGAAACTTATATTCTACACAACGTAGACCTGTCTTTTATAGACGTTCTTGTAACCATTTCTGTCAGGGAAGAGTTGATTAAACGGAATATTTATTTGAAATCATTCTGCTACTCATTTCTGCCTGATTCCTTGTGCACAATCTATCTTATTACTTATTAATGCATATACAGAAAACGCAAAGTGTATCACTGGTCTTCTATGTAAGTGTTGTGGTAGGATCCACCTAATTTGCATAGTTGAGTACCGACCATATAAATATGGTTGGTACCGGGAAGAGAGGGAGGAATCAAGAGATTCAACCAGAGACTCTGCCCGACTGCGACTCAGTCAACACATTCTCCTGGAACGGTCTTACCAGGAATATACAAAAGACTATATGTAAATATTGTGTACACTTTCTTGTTTCAATACATTTTGTTCTAAGTACATTTTGTGTTGCATTATTATTCCATGCATTAGTCAAGTTTCAACAGTAAGCTTCAGTGATACGGTATTATAGGATGATTGTTTGATTTAATCAAATCGTGAAATGAAGGTCGTACTGAACGGACTCGTTTCCAGGTCCTTTCGCACGAACGAGGGTGTCCTCCAAGGCACTATACTAGGTCCTACGCTGTTTCTGATCTTCATCAATGATCTTCCCGATGTCATCAGTTCCCAAGTAGGCATTTATGCATATGACACTATTATATACACCTGTCTCATCAGCAAATCCATCGAGCTAACAGAGTTAACCTGGTCGCTGTTCTTGAAAAGGACCTCCAATCCGCTTTTCTTCACGTTTTCAACTGACTTGAAGTGGAACAACTATATTTAATCAATTACTGCATCTGCTGCAAGGAAGGTTGGTTGATTGTGTCGTGCCAGAAGGTTTTTCTCATTAGAGTCAATCTTGCACATTTAAAAATCTACCATTCGTCCATGCATTGAATTTTTGTTGCCATATCTGGTCTGGTGCTCCTGCTGTTCCTTTCGAGGTTCTTGTCAAATCCAAAGAAGGATCTGCAATGTAATCGATCCTAACTTGGCATCTTGTCATTTTCTCACAGATGTGATATGGTTTCCCTCTGTCTTTTCTACAAATATTTTCATGGCAACTGCTCTATTGCACTTTTACCCTGGTGCCCCGACTGCATGAATTTAAGCGTGCTACTAGATTGGCATCTAGGCCCTACCCTTTTACTGTTGAAATAGTTAAATATAACTGCCAACAGTTTTTTCTCGCACTTCTCGACAGTGGAATACCTTTCCGCTTACTTTCTTTCATGATAACTATAATCTTCAAATATTTAAATGCAACGTCAACCGCCATCTTCTTTTGACCTGAACCCCGTTCATCTTTTATCCGTTTCTTAATCCCTCCGATACCCAGTCTCTTCTCCCACTTTCACTCACTGTAACCTCTTGCGTAACAGTGGCACCCCTGCCTTGCTTGGGGTGAAATGATTAAAATAAATCTTGTTTTTCTATAGAGAGAGTATATGTTATTTTGCCTCAGGCGCCACGTTTAAGTGACGTCAGGAGATAGGTTATTTTGCAAAAAGGTCGAGGAGCAACATTTTGATCAAAAGTAGAAGTTGCAGTTCATACATAAATAATCCCGTCACTTTTTATGGGTACTATGTAAAGTAGTAACTATATATTTTTTTAAATGTTTACATTAAGCCTTTCTACTGCTACTAACAATTATTATTATTTATGAACATGGCTGTGTTGATAAACTTTTACCCGTTAAGGAAGTCAGAGAAATCTTTTCTATGGTTAGAGGAAGTGATAGTCTTTACGCTCTCCGTACTCCTTCAGCCGCATTAACTGACCTTATCACACAGTACCGCATTTATGGTAAATATCGCTGTCTCACAACAAAATCCCAAACGCTACAGCTTTGAGATCGATGAGAATCCTATTAAAAATTACTAGTCTGTATTCTGATGAAACGGAAGATATGAATGATTTAATAAAAGAAAAATAGTATCCTCATTAAATAGTAAATTAATCATTGGTTCCTATTCACTAAGTAGTTTTAGCCTGGCACCCTATTCAGATTGAACTTTCTCTACTCAAAAATCGGTTTTATGATACACACTGGCTGACCGCCACGTCACGGTAGGCGTCTAAGTAAACAATGATAAATAAAAAATCTCCATGTGTCTGTATTTTTCATTTATATAACCTTGGTTAAAGACCGATGAAAATTCTTTAAAGATTTTTTTGTTTATTTTTTCTCCGTTTCTAACCATTTAGAGATTCTTGTGACAGTTTAAATATAAATTGTCTAATATTTGGGTACTTTCGGCTGTCAGAAGCCATTATTAAAAAAAGTTTTTCTTTGTTTGCGCTATGTTGGTTTCATTGTTTTTTTTTTATATCGCGTTTTTCTTTTTAAAGTATTGCATCTTCAAGTTCTTGTCTTCTTTCTATTTATGAAATGTATACATTTATTAGTTGACATTTTATTGTTTGGTTTTATGCATAATACTTAGTTGTTTTTATAGTTTTTTCATTCAGTATTTTTGTATTATTCGTAAGGATGTTTCGGATATTTTTTCTTTTTTTGTTAGTTGTCGATATGTGATTTAATTGAAAAATTATCTGATTAATAGCAAGTTAATCGGTGTGATAATTTAGTGGTTGTGTAATCAATGTGTGTACTTGGGTTATTAGTAGCGAGACATTCCTCAAGTGGGCAAGCGAATTCATAGACAACCTTGATTTGAAGTTTTGATTATTTTTTGTTGTGCTATTTGTAGTGATCATGTTGAAGGATCATAGTTTTTTTTTTTTTTATTAAGTGATGAGTTTCATTTGTTTTATTTTTTCGTTAGATGATATCTATCGATGTATTAAGTATCATGTATTTGCTGATGCAAAAGTTCTCAACGTCATATATTTCATAATAAGGAAATCTTAGGAGTATATTTGAAGTTTACTCAGCTCTTTATTATTTTGTAGTGGTTGTTTACATACACCACGCCCTCAAAATACTCAATAGCCATTGGATAGAAAATAAGCACTATTTTCTATAGGACAATTTATGCATCGCATGAGGCACATCAAATTTTCTGATGTTTACTTTGCCAAACCTGGTTTAGGAAAAAATCTGTGATTGGTTGATTTTTGACCAATAATATAATATAACACTCTTTTCAATATTTTTCCCGCTTTCGTTCCTGGAGCCTATTCAGAAATTATAAATAACACGAAAATCAAAGAAAAGAACAGTAGTAGAACAGTAAATCTCCAGAGCTCAACCACGTACGTGAATTCTCATTCTTCTACTCACACAAACAGACACAAAATTACAATTGCACTACGCTGTGAACTGTCCAAAAAGCCAAGTAACCAACCCAGAATTCTATCATTCTTTTGTACAACTTTCTCATACTTAAACTCAGTTATCACATATTGCTGAACTCTGAACATTTTAAACCAGAAATTTCTTTTGACAACACATTTACAATCTCAGATCAGTACAACAGGGAACTACTTCCTCTTAACTTTGTTTCACCAAACACAATTGTTGTACTCGCTTGTTTTTCAATACATGCTATTGTTGATTACTGAATAATCTCTTGTTATTCCTTCTTTGTGTTTCTTTGTAAAATTTAAATGTGGTGTGCTAATCAAAAACGCAACCTTCACCAAAGCCTTCTTAACAATTTTATACCAAATCTCACTAGCACGCCACAATTTGTACAATAAGTCAACTGTGGCATGTAGTTTTAAAGTCTTAGGAAAGTGTTTCCCATTAGGACAGGTCGATTTTGGAACCATGGTACTGCACTGAATTTCAAAGTTGCGGTTTGACATTGTAAATAATCACAAAATATTTTTTACCAAATCGTTTTTTTCGAGGAAACGAGTTTAAAGATTAAGTTTCAAAATTGTAGCGCTGGAATTTCATACCGATGATAAGTGAAAGCCTTACAGCACAACCTTATAAAATTTATAATTTCACTGAAGCTTTACAAGCTATATATGGACAAGATGCAAGGCACACGCATATTATTACTAAATCATTGTGCCATCAAATAAGACCCTCTTTTACTTCAAAGGGAAATTATACTGAAAAATTTAGCTATATTATGATGTAATATATTGTACAATGCAGTAGTTTTAGTGCGATTTTTAATATACAGTGCAAATGTAAAACATTTTCTTCTATAAGTTGTTTCCAGCAGTATTATAGTGTTATATACACTTTTTTATCTTTTTTTTTTTGTTTTTATTAATTATGATCTAAAAATGACTTAACATATATTATTCACAGAGCAGCTGTTTCTGTAATCTTTTACAGTTTTTTAACAGTTTTTACTTATCGCACACTGTAAAAAAATTGCATATTTTGCTTGTGGTGATTCATAATTAGAATTCTAGTATGAATATATTTTCCATTCAATGTATCTAATACAAAAATATCAACTTTATTTGGCTTTATTCTTGTCATGTGCTTATTCAATCATTAACTTCACAATTAAGATTAGTTAGGAAATTAAAATAAGAAAATTGTGAGATTTTCACAGGTGTTTCTAGTTTATTATATTTTTATATACAATGTTCTCCCTGTTCACAACGTTTCAGCCGTTGTACGCTCCAGCCTTCTTCAGGTGATTGGAATTTCGAACCGAGCCCTTGCTTTCGTCCACCCGGGGTAGATTGTTCTAGTTCCACGTGCCATGCCTCATCCAGCTGTTTCAGTTATTTCTCTTTAACTCAACTCTCCAAGTTTTGGTTCACCACTGCTGTGGACTGGTCTTGAACTCACAACTCTTTCGGTCCAGTCACTGGATCTAACCAACGTCTTTATCTACTGGGTCATATGTCCTTGAGGAAACGTTGTGAATATGGCAATGAAGATGAGGATAACAGTTCGAAACTGTAAAATGCTGAAGTTTGTGAGCAAAAACATGCGGAAGTTAGATATTCCTGTAGAGGTTTCAGACGGTCTTTAAAACTAAATGCTCAAAAATCGGTAATAGCTAGGAATCTAACTTTTAGTGTCAGTACTTGTCACAGAAAACTCCAATTTTCAAACAATGTTGATTTTCTAAAAAGAGTGAAAACTCAATCTACCCTATTGTCCATGAAATTATGGAACCCAACATCAATATTTACATTATTCGGACTATTGTCCTCATCTTTGTCACCATATTTATGACAACATTTCGGGCGTTGTACGCTCCGGCCTTCTTCAGGTGGTTGGAATGTCGAACTAAACCCTTTATTTCGCTCACTGGGGTAGACTGTTCTAGTTCTACGTGCCATGTTTAATGGATGTCAGTTGTCAGTTATCTCCTGTTAATTCCCCTCTCCAAGTTCTCCACTGCCTTAACTGTGTATTGAACTCACACTCACGATTAAGGCAGTTAGTTGTGAAATTAATCCTCACTGGATACCCTATACTTGTAGGGTTTAGCCACGAATAAGTTATGCTTAAAAATAAATTGAAAAATAAATCCACTCTCCACTTATTTACATACCTCCCTTATCGACCGCAGCCAAGAGTAGTGTCCCCAAAAGTTAATTGTGAACTCCTAATCCTTTCCATGACTGAATCGTATGTGCTTCACCAGGGCTACATGCGGTTTTCGAATTTAGAGTAGTTGTTGTTGTTGGTTTAGAGAACTCAGTCTTCAGCTATTTAGCCTATGGCTGGGTGAAGAAGAGTTCATGCCTTTCTCATGTGAAAGTATCGAAGTTAGCCAGAATTCAAACTCGGCTCGTTGATTTCTCGTTAACTATTACATTACCTGCACATTATCTGTTTATTTAATTTCATAGAAAAAAAATTCTGAGAAAATGAATTGCGAAACCGATTTGATATCGACACTAAAACTTCATTCAAATAATTCTTTCTATTCTAAAGCGTCATTCGAATCATAGCAAATGAAAATAATTGTGTACACGCCGTTTATTTTCGTAACAAAGAAACTGGTATCTGGTATTCATCGATAGAAACCAGCAAGCTCTTCACGAGTATGAAACACACTTTGTAAGCTTTATATTTATCTACGCTAAAAAAAAAAAACAACTTTTGTTATAGAAAATTGTTTTAATTCTCTTTAAATTGTTTGCAGCATGTTTACATGACACAATGCAGAACTAAATGCCAAATTAGAGTTTTCTTAAATAAATCAGAACGGGCAATACATGGGGAAGTGAAAACTTACCAGCGAAATTCTAACAGTTTTTATTTTGTTACAAAAGAAACATGGAGTCAAGCGCATAATTTGATCGAATGTGACACCCTGCTCTAAATAACTTAATCACCCGTTTGTCATTGTTTTCTTAGCCAATTATCCACACGAATTTGTCAACTCGTTCGCTTTTCTCTCCAGCTTCAATATGTAATGTGTTTGTTAAATTCTTTAGGCTCTCTTTCCTCATTATATGTCTCAGAAATTTTTTTACCTCTACGTTGCTCATATATTTCGTCCATAGTATTCCCTGTATTCTCCCTGAGAATCACATTTTCTGCCCTAAATCTCCCCTTCATCTTTGAGGAAATTGTCCAGTATTCGCTGTCCGAAAGGAGGCGATATTGGGTTTAATTCTTATTGATACTCTATCCGTACACCATTTTTTTTTAATGATTTTTTTTGCCACTTATTTCAAAATGCTGACAAATTTGTCGAAATTGTGTAGTGATAATCCAAATAAATCCCGTTTAATCCGATATCGACTAATCCTTTGTAAAAACAGTTAAAATGTTTCAACAATATGCGTTAATATATATCTGTTCACACGCCTGTAAATGAAAGATAAGTGAGGTGAAATGTTATAAGAAATATAGTGAAAATGTGAGACTTATCTCTTGTTTTTTGGTATCGCCATGTGCTATAGAAGGAGGCGGATTAATAGGTAGCGGGTTGAGGAATCGGAGAGTCGAGTTCGAATTCCAGTTGAATCTATTACATTCACTTACGTGCTAAAAACCCTTGGGAAAGGTATAAATCCTCTTCTCCCTCTGGCCATAGGTAAATAGAAGGGCTGACCAGGTTCTATAGTCTTGGATGGCAACTGGTCTACCGCAGAAAGAAATGGCAACCTACTGCGGGAAAAAATCTGCGTCGTCTGTCGAAAGATACATGATCACTTAAGCGTGTATCACGCATGGCACATAACCGACCGACATGTTCTATAATATGAATAATACTTAATGGAAGCTATTGTTTGAATTTATCTTTTAAAGTCATGAAATTATATAAAGAACCTTTACACAATGAATAACATCACCCGAGGCATCTCTTTTTTGAAGAAGCCATACATGACTGCTAACAAGAGTCATCTCAAGGTGCAATTTACATATCGGGGACGTGAAAATTAAGCAGATGAGGTAATTCAAGAGAGTAGTTTGGTAATAGATGACGGAGAATGCAGCACAAAAATCTGAAGACGCATAAGAGCGAAAGTTGGTATACTCAGAAATTGGACAAGGATCGAATAAAAAATATCGGACAAAAAAAAAGAAAAAAAAGAAGCAAAACTGAAGAAAAGAGTTCAAGACTATCATACCACAATGAATGCTGGACAATTCCATCACAAATGAAAAGAGTTGCAGCAACAGATGTGGTTCTATCGACAAATATTGAAAACACCACAGATAGAGCATGTGACCAATAAGGAAGGTTTTAAGTATAGGAACAACAGAGGAATTGTTGCTGACAATCAGGAAGAGATAGTTGACATCTTTTAAATACATAACAAGAAAAGAATACTTGGAGAACTTAACACGTATAGGTCAAAACAAAAACAAGAGAAACAGGAAAATGACGAGTAACCGACTTGACAAATATGACGTTATTAAAGAAAGAACCAACACAAAAGATTGTGAAGAAACAAGTAATGGTGAGTATAAAAAATACAGGAAGCTGTGGAGAAGCATGAACTAAGTTCGGAAGAAATATAGCCCCACGAAGATATTACGAGAACGTATTCATATAAATAAATGCACTGGGAATTTTTCGTCTAAATTTCTGAAACAAGGTAGTGTTTTATACGTTTTCTTTTAAACTGGTTATCTCGTTTTCGTGAAAACCATATGGGAGCTCCTAATATATTCGTGGATTTTTTGCATGTCGACACCTGTTGAATTATTTCAAATCGAAATCTATGCTATACTCGAGTCCGTAGGCAGTCATCTACCCAGTTAGCACATTCCATGCCCAGCTGGCAGGGCAAGATTTATCAACAATGTTTGTATTTCTAATCACTAACAATCGTTTTTTTTATTTTCTTGTACTCAATACGGAATATTAAAAGACCATGAAAACTTGCCGAAACAAAGTATAGGTTAAAATACTTAAAAAGAAATAATTTAAATCTAGCACTTAATCACCGGTTTTCCCTTTACTGCTAGCCATGTTAGTTAATTTAAAAAGTTAATTTATTTTTTATGGAATTTGAAACAATTTCTTAATTTTATTAGAGACAAAAATAAAACAGATGCAAAAGATTTAGGTTTTATAGAGAAGGTACTGTAAATTATCGAACGTGTCAAAATTGGAGAGATATCTTGCTTAACGATGCTCCACGGCTAGATCAACCAGCTGAAGTTAATAGCAATAAAATGAAGACTTGGGAATAATGAACGCAGACTGGTTATGTCAATCGTTTTGATGCGTGACTTCCGTATAATTTAAGCGAGAATACAGAGGATTATATTTCCGTGTGCTTTTCACTATCTAAACGTAAAAAAAATTGAAAAGTATTGTGGAGTTTTATTCGATTGTACAAATGAATCTTAAGCCTGGTTTCAAATTCACATCGTTTTGTGTCAATTATTTCCAGCGTGAAACTTAGATTGTTAAAACCTTGGATTTCCCTGATCCTTACAACTCCATTGAACTGAACACATATAAAAACACATTTTCAATTTCTGCTTGAGTCGCTTGATAATGAATTGAACTAAACTTAACCGTGAATTCTGAATTGTTATTCAAGATGCTTTTTAAAATCCAGATGCATATATATTCTTTTCTTAAAGGAATAAGTGCTTGGTAAATTCATTTTGCTTTTGACCATTGAATATGGTTTGTAAAGATTCTAATTATTTCTGGTTAACTTAGTTTCTTGGGATTGTGACAGATACTATTATATCTCTTTGTTTACAACATAAAACCCGACTCTTCTTCATTTATGTGCCCTGTTCTTTAAGAACGTGGGCGATACTGGTTCTCCACAACTTCCTGTACTTTGTAGCTCTTGGCAATTATTGTCCTTTTGTTATCTTTCTTAATCTCTGTTCTGCCAAGTTAGGAAAGCAGCAAATAACCTACCTATGTCCATCTTGCTTTCAACTTGTCCTGTGAGTGCCCTCTTTTCACATTGTGTGCCACAAAGAATTCAATATAAGTTACCTTTTTGTTTCTATTTTATCTAAAGCTTCGTTGCTCACATGTTCAGTCAGTGGTATTCCCAGTATCCTTCTGTAGAAGCATATTTCTGATTACTTAATGGTGAAATGTATTCAGTTCTCTTTGCCTTATGCCCCAAATTCAACACACATGCGGTACTTCCGGAAGAAAATACTACAGACGGGTGTGCAAGAACTTGATCATGGCGCCCTAACACAGGAAATACTGTTTCAAAGTTCAAATTATTATCATCACATATTTTGATGTTTTCAATACTTCCAACCATCGTCTCTAGTGTGTGTTGTTACATTCACTTTACTTATTGATGTTTGATAAAAAAAAAATCCATTAGTAAAAATACTATGACTCCAATCTAAAATATATTATTTAAATAATCTTTGTGATTTATATTATAATATATATATATATATATATATATATATATATATATATACAAAACGCATTACTAAGAAGATATACATACACACACACATATATATATATATATATATATATATATATATATGTGTGTGTGTGCATGCACGGTGGAGTAATGGATAGCGGATTGAGGAATCTGGGAACAGGGTTCAAATTCAGTCGAATCCATTACATTCACTTACGTGCTAATATTCTTGTGAAAGATATGAATCCTCTTTTCTCCATATATATATATATATATATATATATATATATATATATATATATATATATATATATATATATATCATTGAATACGACAGACAAGTGCTTTGATTTAGTTTTTTTTAAATAATTTCTCATGTGATCTAATAATTTTTTTTCCTTTTCGGATGATAAATTATATAAAAACTGTCCGATTGTCTTTTTTTTTATCCGAGCGCTTTCGGCTATACATTTAGTCATTTTGAAGGTTGAGATATATTAACTTATATGAAGACATAGATTGTTGTATTTGTGTATTTATATAATATTTTCATTTTCAAAACACTGTCAAGATATTATGTCCATGTTCATAGTTGATATTAGTGAGTGTTGATTTTTTTGTTTTTTATTATAAGGCTTCCATTATTTTTAGCCTTTTTGCATGTAGATGATGCTATTATATTTTTGTTGCCATCAAGTATGTTACGAATAGGTTTTCGTTAGGTTCTCCAGTAGGTTTTCATGGGTATTTAAATGAAACCTAATTGAGCTATGGTCAGAAAAATGTAGTGTGAGTCTTCGTGTCAAACATGCTCTAGTATGGTCTATATAATTATTTACGAATTTTGCTTGATCAGGATCAAAATTAAATAGGGCAAATATTATTTACGAATCTAAATGTCCAATAAAGAAATGTATTCCTTGAAAATTTATTCGCTTACTCCTCCTTAACCTTTGCAGGTTATTTAAAGCCAGAAAATATTTTAGACTATATCAGAATTTTTTTTAAGATAATAATGATTTACTGATATAAGTCTCAATAATTAACCCATAGCTTGGGTAGTACTTGCGTTTAAGTGTATATAACGAACGCAACAAGAAATGGAACTCTGGTCTCCGATTAACAATTCTGAGCCATTACCCATTACACCACCCGCACGTCCAAGCCTACAGCAGCTGGTATTTCCAAGTGGTCACCCATCTACGTACTGACTAGTCCCAACGTTGCTTAACTTCTTGATCGTACAGTCACGACTCGCGTATAAGGCCTACATCTTCTCTTACGTCGTTTTCATACTGACTAAGTCTGGATGATTTGCATGATCGGGCAGGAGCAGTGTATACTAATTGGGGAAGAAGGGAAATTATCCGGACAGTTGAATCACACACCGCCTTTCAATAGATTCAATCTCCAATGAGGATGAGCTGCAAATATTATGTACCGAAAATGTTAGCACATCTGAATCTTGAATGTAAACTTTTGTATATCGACCGAGCGTCATCTACTGTTGAAACGGCTCAACTTTCGTGGGAAATCATTCGCAAATAAAGCAAACCTGCGGCAGGCACTCACAGACTTTTTTTTTGCATCCAAGACAGCTGAATTTTATCGCCAGGGCATTACGCAGTTGGAGGCACGTTGGCAAAATTTTTGGATGCCGATAGGGATTACTTTGTGGACTAACGGTATATCACATTTGCTGTATACCTTTTTCCAATATATAAAAACGGCAAGAAGTTTTTTTTTTTATATCTTGTACTATATCTTAACTTTATCTTGTACTGTGGAGTAATGGATAACAGCTCAGATTGAGAAATCGGAGAGCCAAGTTCGAATTCCAGTCGAATCCATTAGTTCAATTACGTGCTAATACCCTTGGGAAAGGTATGAATCTTTCTCCTCCAGATACGAGTAGGACAGATCGGGTTCTATAGGCTTGGGTGGCAACTGATTCATTTTTTTATCTTGTACTATAATATCACACCTTTACTCACCCCTTTTTGTATTCTTTCTAATTAGTTTGCTCAAGCAATACAATGTGTTGTTGCTTAATTGTTTATTTATTCTGACGAGGAAGTACGTCCCCTAAACTATCAGGTCATATTTCCGCAACATAAATTATAGTTGCGCATGTGTGAGACAGAAACTCAAGATCAAAAGAGGGAAGTAGAAAAAAAGCCCCCAACAAACAAATCGGCGAAAAAGAAAATATTAGATGAAATTCAGGTCTGAGGAGGAAAACAAACACGCAAATAGGGAGGGTGAACGAGGGAAGCAATTTAAAGGAAAAAGAAGGTGGTGGTGATGGTGGTGAGGGGGGGGGCAGTGAAGCCCAGAGATGAAGTGAAAATAAAATGTTGTGAGTAGGGAAGGGACTGATATTTTTGCTAAAGGAGAGACAAAGCATTGTTCTTTTGGGCCAGGCGCGTTCGTTCACATAAACGTCACATCAGTTGTCATTGCCTTCGTGATCTTGTTCAACCGACACACGATGAAATCGCAAATGACCATCGTGAGTAGACAGTACGGATCGAATACGAGAGATGGTGAAGAGTAGGCCCCAAAGATTAAATGTGATATTCTGCCAACTGTAAATTTTTTCCAGTTCAGACGATAAGGGCAACTAGTACAATTAACCAAGCTTCTGTGAGGTGAAGGTGATGGGAATTTGAGTTTAAAGGAAAACTTATTCTTTATTTCCGATAGACGTTGTTTTCTTGCTGCCGTACACTGACAGCGTGAGTCAGTTGTGGCAGAAAAAAGAAAACCAAAAAACTAAATATTAAAATAAGATTACTAGTCAAAATTAATAAAAATAAACCATCTTGCGTTTATTTCTGATATAGGATCGTTTCACAAAATCTTATCTTTTAATTTTTCACTCTAGTAAGGCAATAATTCTACTAAGACAGAAGAGTTTACTAAGTGTGAAAGAAAATAAAACGTTAGTGAGGAGAAAAGGCAATAAAAAGAACGAAAGAGAGAAGAGGGCGATTGGCGTTGCACTTAAATTTTTAAAGATTGCAGATGGCAGGGAAGCGTGTAGTATGAGAGAAGAAATATTAGAATAGAACTTACGGATACATCTATTTCAATAGTAAAACGATGAGGCCGAGTAGCCAATCAATATTGAAGATTGTATGTGGCAGGGAAGCAAGAAAACGGAAGAGATTTCTACATGCAACTAGTATAAGAGAAGAAACTATTAGAATCGAACTTGGTTACATCTCCCTATTTCAACAGTAAAACGATGAGACCTATCTGCCAATCTAGTAATGCGCTTAAATTCATGCAGTCAAGGTACCAGGAATGAAAGCTCATTGGAATAATTGCCATGAAAATATTTATAGAAAATCCACAGGAAAGTCACGTCACGGCAGTAGGGGGGAGGGAAATAGGTGAAGTCGAGATGCCAGGTTAGGACCGATAAAAATATAGATCCTCCTTTGGATTTTGTCGAGAATCTAGAAATATATAGCAGGGGTACCAGACCAAAATTGAATTTACTGACTTTCAACCTCAGCAACAACTAAAATGGATAGCACATATAACGCGAAGAGAGAGTCGTGATAATGAACATGTTAACGTTGAACATTACTTCAAACAAAAGGTCAGGAAGGAAACCTTCATCAATAGTGGAAAGATCAATAACAATTACTCGGCTTGATGACCCTATTCTCTTTAAAATTCGTCTGAATAAAGATTTTTTTCAAATTTCGAACGAAAATAGCATTGGCTGCTCGGTTGATGAATACCGAATGTTTCCATATAAGGAAACTGTTGATATTTCTATTTAGTGCTAATTAATTGTTAAACATATCTCTTCTTTCCTTCGGGTTTGGAAACTGAATTAACCAAATTCACTTACGATTCCACATTACAAATATTAAAAACGCAGGTGTTTTCTGTAAAGTTTATTCATGTTTCTCAGCGATACTGTTCAAATCAGACTTAAGAAACGCACTTGATAGCACGCCACGCCTATCTTCAAAACTGTCTGTGGGTGGGCTTATTTTTTTTGTTGTTGATTGCTTTCAGATCATTTTTTTGTTTTGATATTTCATGATATATTTCGCCATTTGCTCTTATCTCTTATGAGACTTGCGAAAATATTGATGATGTTTTGATCATTAAATCAGTGGTTGAAAAGACATTTTTTTTTTAATCTCAAAGACTTTGAATTTTATGCAAATTAACCTGAATACATTAACATGGGGGACAATGCTACTAGCAACGTGGTGGTGGGGGGCTTTAATGTAGTGCAGTAATTCGTACTTTTGTGTATCAAATACAAATACCGGCTCAATTAAACGATTTCCTTCAGCCACCCTTCAAATATTCGCTTGTTCTTATTTTCATCGTTATTGTTGTTAGATATCACATGTAGTCTTGTGAATTATGGATGTTATGGCTATTAGTGCTAGGTTGATTCTTTTACCTAAACATCTAAAACTTGTTGAACTGCCTTCGTCGCTGAAATAAATTGACAAAGAAAAGATGGAAGGATACGGAGACACTAGAGGGACAGTTTAGGACACTGATTTTATTTCCTTTTGGATTCCACCGACCTCTTGTTGGGGAATTTCTTTCCCGAACAGTTGGCACGTGTTCACCAGTCAAAGGCGCCAGGAAATCTCTCTTTTTGCACATGCGTAAATTGTCTTTCCTGTCAGAGGACTCCTGGGAGATTTTTATGTTTATTTAATTTTGTATTTTTATTTTATCCCCACAGAATAAAGGGGATATTCTGTATGATCCTGGACCTTATTTTACCATAAAACTTTCCGGAACTCGTAAAGTTTCAATATATTTTCACCTTACTCTTTTAGTCAAAACTAATACTGATATAACGTAGTATTTAAAAACAAAAGCGATGAAATACTGAATTAGGTTGACTAGGTTATATATCTACAGCCAGCCAAAAGTTCTGAAGCAAATCAAATATTAGCTTAAGACCTCTGAAATCTAATAAAAACTATTTTTTGTCCATAATATATATTTAAACATGAGTAAAGGGAAGGATCTAACAACTGCTGAAAAACAGAAAATAGGAAAGTTGAGAGGGAATGTCTACATTGGAGATATCAAAGGAGCTTTGCAGAGATCTTCGAACGATAAGGAAGGCTAAAGTAAAAAGTTGAGAACTCAAAACAAAGAAAAAGGCTTTCTTGAGATTAATGTAAACTAAAGCGAGTTATAGCGGAACAACCACTTCTGACCAGCGCTCAAATGTTTGAAAAGGCTGAAATTGAGAGAGTCAAGAAGAACAAAATGTGTAGCTTCATGAATTGGGATCTGTAAAAAGAAAATGTAGGTAAACGCTTCTCACTAAAGCAAATATTTTAAAGCGTCAAAATTGGGCCAAAAATACATGAAAATTGATTTTTTTTCTAAAGTAATTTTCACGAACGAATCTTGAGTGACATTTGATGGACCTGATAGATGGACCAAAAGATGGATTTTATCCAATCCAGGCATGCTTATGGCTAAAAGAGGGCAACAAGGAGGCGGTAGCGTTATGATATGGGCTAGACTTGTTGACCAAACCATTATTGGACCATTCAAAATCGATAAAGGGAATTAAATTGAACAGTGCTATTACGAGTTTGCAAAGAAGTAGGACAACTAGGAGTAAAGTTGAAAACACGGACAATTTTATTTTGAAACACTAATTTGAGAAGAGTATTTGCTTTTTCATTTGAAATGAGTTATTGAAAGTTAGAGAGTTGTATTCCTTTAAGGTGAAAGTGTGACACACTGACTTTTGCATTTATTATATAGATTTGTTTATACCTTTTGATTCTGTTGGTTTATTTTCGATTTTTTCCAATAAATATTGCTAACAACATCTAAGATTACTTGACGCCAGTATGTGAATATTTCTTGCTTTTATAACAACGGAATTATTTAATAAATAATGGCGACCAGGCTGCTAATCCATTGCTTTTTGTTTTGTTTCGTCTTAACATTCTTCAGATATTTTTGCTTTTTAAATTGTTAAAAGTAAAGTTCTTTATTACAATCGACAATAATTATTTGTATAGATTAAAAAATCTTAGATTAATCATGTAGAAAATATAATGGTTTTCTAATCTGCATCACTACATGTAAGACGGTAAAGCCACTAAGACAAAAAGGGTTACAGGGTGTGGAAGGATTAGGGAAATAAACTTTACTAATGAGAGAGTAGATGGAAGAGCAATCAGGATGACAGTAGATAGCGATTGATATTGCATTTAAATTTTTGAAGGTTAAAGTTGGCTGGAAAGCAAGGAACTGGAAGGGAGTTCCGTAAGCGAGAAGTGAGAGAAAAGAAACTGTTAAGATAGAATTTACGGTTACATTTTGCCAGCTCAACTGTAAATTGATCATATCTCGACGCTATTCTAGTACAGCGCTTAATT
The DNA here is from genome assembly GCA_903632075.3 of Acanthosepion pharaonis. Taxonomy (NCBI): domain Eukaryota; kingdom Metazoa; phylum Mollusca; class Cephalopoda; order Sepiida; family Sepiidae; genus Acanthosepion; species Acanthosepion pharaonis. Next base: position 248,425 of record CAHIKZ030005606.1, read on the forward strand.
TTTAAAAAATAAGTCTAGATACCATAGCGGAGAGCACATTCGAACAATGAAATTATTTATGGAACAGACACAGAGGCAACCTTACGGCGATGGGAAAGTGACTGAAGCCGAGCCGCCAGGTCAAGACCAATAATATTTCTTGATCTTCTTTTAGATTTAATCAAGGAGCTCAAGGTAAATATCAGGGGGACCGGACCATATGTGGCAGCAATATTCTAAGCATGGACAAATGGTAGACGTATAGATATGTAAGATAGATTCTGGAGAGAAAAATTGTCTCTCTCACAACACAGTGAATCAAATTTCTTAACAGGTGATCTAGCAAAGGATTCAATATACTCTATCCACTTCATGTCAGCTGAGAACGTTATCCTAAAAAAGCGCAACTAGTCACTTTCCTGGCGGAGGAGGGCAGAAAGGGTTCTCCCTAAATGTTTAATGCAGATAAATTTAGTTTTAGAGGCGTTAAAATTAACAAGCCATATTTTGACTCCGTTAACGACTGACTTCAGCGTTACTATCGAGGCAGGGGTAAATGGTTGACAACAAGTTGAGAGCTATTGTTATCGGAAAGGTCATTAATGAAAATTAAAAACAGGGTGGGACCAAGAATGGAGCCTCGGAGGACACCCGCGTTAGTACGGACAGTTCTAGACGAGTGGCCGTTCATGAAAACCTTAATTTCTCGATTTGATAGGAAAGAGTGGATCAGTTTAAAAATGTGTCTGGAGGCACTCACTTTTCAGCTTAAGTAGACCTGTATGCAAAACTCTATCAAAGTCTTTCGAGATGTCTACGCTGGGCTTCATCGTTTTTTATCTAGAGCATGATAGACCCTTTCCTCAATTATCGTCACTACATCAGCAGTTAACCTGGAGAAACGAAAGCTTGTCAGAAAAAAAGGCCCTGCGATTATAAATGATGAACCAATTCGGCATTGATTAGGGCCCCCAGGAGTTTATCAAAAAGAGCTAAAAATCTAATAGGTCGATAGTTGGAAGGGTCGGACGATTCAACAGAGTTCTTAAAAACTGGAACAACAGATGATGACTTGCAGCAGGTAGGAAAGCGAGAGGCAGTGAGGCATTTATTATACAGTTTAGAGAGAACAGCAACTAGTTCGGGAGCATACTACTTAACCCATATCAGGGATACCACCGGGTTCACATGCTTTGTGGGGATCTAGGTTAGAGATGATAGCAGAAACCATAGAAGGGGTTATATATATATATATATATATATATATATATATATATATATATATATAACTCAAGAGAGAGACAGTTCTAAGTGGGAAGTTAGAGAGGGATGCTCTGGATGAGTCAAGAGTAGAGTTTAAGGAGAATTTACGCGCAAAGCATTCAGCTTTATCAACAGAGGATGTTAACATCTCAAATTGATTGAAGAGGGGAGGAATAGAGACCTTGCACTTATTTAATGTCATATTACAGAGCCGCTAGTAATCACGTGAACAAAATTTGTTAGATGCGATGCGGTGCCTCATTCTCTCGGCAGACAGACACTCAGCTCCTTCGAGAACACTTAATATTTATTACGAACAGTAAAGAATAAGCGCCTGTTGTGACGAGAGCTGTCATGCTGGTATAGCCCAAAATAGTAGTTCCTGTGTGCTATAGCGACCGAGTATACTGGTGTAACCATGGAGAGGATTGAGGTTTCACCTAGTATTTTTGAGAAGGGATGAAAGCGTCCATACCGGCTTAGAACCAAGAAGAAACCTCAGTGGCGCAATTCTCAATTGGGAGGTTAAAGATGTCAGTCCAGGGGCGTCACGAAGAAAATCACGGAGTGAGTCCCAATCAGCATGCTGGTAACGGAAAGAAGTCTTATGAATAGAGGGGGGGTCTGTTTAATAGGTGATTTGAATGAAATATCAATAGATACCATAGAGTGATCCGGGTTAACAAGAGGGCAGTGTTGCGAAACTCGGCGAGGAGAGAAGCTAAGAAATAAATAGAGAAGCCTGTTGCGTGGTTTTACTAGGGAAACGAGTAGGGAAGTCAACGATTTAAGTAAAGAATTAGGCATTGGAAAAAATTAATGTCTGAATACCGGCAAAATTAGTATGTTTAGAATGTTTAAACTACGTGTCGTGCTGAACATTAAAGTCATCGAAAGACAAAGATGTTGGCAGATGGATGGAGAGTAAGTGCCTTTTCTAAACTGTCAGCAATTACGTCTAATATATGACATCATGGGAAGAGGGGGAAAAATAAAGGAAAAAGAAATAGCTAACAGAGTTTAGTAACACAAGCCGGAAGCACATGAAAATTAGTTAAATATTGCCATCATTTTTATGTATACTGGTAGTCAAAAATTAGCTTATTTTATATATCAATCTTTTTGTAATATCTGGTCTGGTTGTCCTGCTATTCATCTCACGGTTCTTGAGAAAATCCAGAGAAGGATTTTTTTAACGTGATCAATCCTGACTTGTCATCTCGACTTCAGTCGCTTTCCCACCGACCCGACATGACGTTTCTATGTCTTCTCTACAAATATTTTCATAGCAACTACTCTGACAAGCTTTTTCCCCCTGAATTTAAACTTGCTACTAGGATGGAATCTTGGTCTCACCCGCTTACTGTTGACATAGCGAAATGCAACCACCACTTCTACTCAAACAGTTTTTCTCGTACTTCCCACCTATGGAAACTTCTTCCGTTTACTTGCTTCCCTGATAACTACAATCTTCAAAAATTCAAATGCAACGTCAATCGCTATCTTCCCTCTTCTTGAATCCCGTTCATCTTTTGTCATTTCTTCAATCCTCCCTATACTCATTCTTTATTCCTCGTTTTAACTCCCTGTAGCCTCACTGCGTACTAGTAGCATTCCCGCCTTGCTTAGGGCGAAATAATTTAAAAAAAATATAAGATACTGATAAACGAGAAGTTTGTCCTCTTGGTTACTCTTCCCCCCCCCCAATCTGTTTCACTATGGTCGGGACACCCACGTAGAAGGGGGTGGCGTGTGATTTTTATCTCACTCTTAAGTGTTTCAGTTTTATGACTAGCGACAAGGTCTGTGAAATAGGGTCTTGTGAAACAGACACCCACTTGACCAAAATAAAATAATAAATAAATTCAAAAACTTTTGAGAACAAGTGACAAGTTGAAAATTGGATATAGTCACAGTTGGCATTGAGTTCCGGGTCGCCCGTTCGAGTTGTCAGCCACGCGTCATAATGTCGAGACAGGCAGTATGGTGGTGGTAAGAAGCTCAAGGTACTTACTGTTTAAAGGAAAAAGCTGATCTGTTAGTCTGAAATGCCAGAGGATTTTATAAGTGTCATCTATACACACAACCAAACCGTGCAAGTAAATGTCTGAATAAACAACGAAATATATTCTGAACAGGTTTCGAGTTTTCATTTCTTGCCGTGGCGTTTTTCACTCTACGATTTCCTCCTGAACATGCAATGGACCATCCTTAGGTTTTGGCGCACAATGACGCTAATGAGAAAAGAGACGCAATGTAGGGTTTCGTTGAGCGGTCGGCGGAAACGTGAGAGAGGGCCCCGTTGAATGTTTACTAACCATTATGACATGATACTAATAGGACTTCTTAGTATAAATATGTGTATAAAGAGATTCTCCTAAAATTCTGAGACTGAGTCGGTATCTTCGAAAAATTTAAACTGATTTACGAAATAAAACAACTTTTACGTCTCATTAAAATACCTCGCTTCTCTCTCTCTACTTTTAATTATATATAATTAAAGAATATCAAACACTTAAAATCCCATATATAATTTTAATTTCATGATAGCTTTAAAAACAGCTCTCAATCTTCAAGACCTACAAACAAAAATGAACATTTTTTTGAAGGTCGTGAAGATTGAGGGCTGTTTTTAAAGCTCTCATGAAATAAATATTATTACTTATAGGATTTTAAGTGTTTGACATTCTTTAATTATATATAATTTTGCTCTCCCTGGATCTATATCATCCTGGAAATTCCATACGGATTACCATATTGTATTATTACTATAATTATATATATATAAAAAGCAGTGTAGACACAGATCAACACTGAATGGCGACAGTCTCTTTCATGAAATACTGTTGTCATTCAAACTTGTTTGTTTATATTTACATACACTCCATCCCAGAAGTTGAGCACTTTTATTTTGTTTTTACCTTAAAACTATATTTTATCAAATCTATAGAGTGTGTGTAATTTTTCTGTAAATTTTAATTGATTATAGTTGTCTTTCTTTCACTGGCAAGGGCAAGTGGTAGTAACATTGTTACGGCAACAGTGTTTTGCTCGAAGATGGTTACGAAGAAACAGGGAAGCGAAAAAACCGAAAGAGATGCGTATACAATTAACAATCGAAAAAATAGGTTTAAAGACTCGCATATAAAGACCTAATAACTTTAAAAATATGACATCATGAGTGTATATATATATATATATATATATATATATATATATACTAAGCATATCACCCCAAGCAAGGCGGGAGTGCCACTAGCACGCAAGTGGTTACAGAGAGCAAGAGTAAAGAGGGTGTTTGAGGAAAGGAAATAGAAAAGGACGGGGATCAGAATCAAGGCATCAGAAGATGTCGATTGACATTACGTTTGAATATTTGAAGATTATAGCTATCCGGGAGGCAAGTAAGAGGAAGGGAATTCCATTGTTGGGAAGTGCGAAATAAGAAGCTGTTGGAGTAGAAGAGACGGCTACATTTAACCATTTCGACAGTGAAAGAGTGGGACAGAGATGCCAATCTAGTAGCATGCTTAAATTCATGCAGTTGGGGCACCAGTGAGAATAGCTCGTCAGAGCAGTTACCGTGAAAATATTTGTAGAAAAGACAGAGGGAAGCTACAGCACACATGTGAAAGAGTGACTATAGGCGAGATGCCAGATTAGGATCTATCACATTGCATATCCGTCTCTGGATTTTTTCGAGGACCTCAAGATAAACAGCGGGAGCACCAGACCATATATGGCAACAGTATTCAATACAAGGACGAATGGTTGATTTGTAGATCCGAAGTATGGACTCAGGCGAGAAAAAAACTTTCTGGCGCGACACAGAGAACCAACTTTCCTTGCGATAGATGAAGCTATTGATTCAATGTAGTTGTTCTGCCTCAGGTCAGTTGAAAGCATGGGACCAAAAGCAGGCGTAGGGAGATACTCTCGTGGAGTTGAGTACCAGCCATTCTGATGGGAGGCTGGGAGGGTTCTCTATGGTGGCTAAATGGGAGCAGTTTCCTTTTAGAGGCATTAAAGGTTACAAACCATTTCCTGCCCCAGTCAACCACTACTATTTTTCATTCAATGCCACTTAAGGTAGAGGGTTACTAAATGGGGATTTTGTAAGGGAATAAAGGAAGGGAGCAAGGGTTATGCATTATGACATGTAGGAAAGATAACGGTTGATCCTCGATTTGAAGAGGTTAAGAGTCTAGGGATCAAGGAAACATTGTCTTGGGAGTCCATTTCACATTGAAACAGTTCTGGGAACGAAGCTGTCCGTTTATTAATATAAGTTGTTTGTTACATAATAATACATTTTTTCCCCTCCTAAAATATTTAAAAACGCATTGGTTGGTGTTTATTGAAGATCACAGGGAATCATTAATATAAAAAAAATTACTAAAAAATATTTGTACAAATGTAGACTCGGAAGGGTTAAATCTGGTGGGGTTGCATAGTGTAAAAAAAAAGACTTTCTTTCAAGATCTTTAATATATGAAATCATTATTTTGCCACATTTTTATTTATATATTTTTACACTGTAATATTTGTTACTAGAATTTTCATTTTGGTCTTTGATTTTGTTTTTAAATACTGGAACATAATTTTAAGAAAAACGTACATGCCAGATTGAAAAGAAATTTAAAAAAAGTAATTATAGCAATTTACATTTCCCTATTCGAATTTTCTCAATGATTCAATTTTTAAAAATAAATTTTAAAGCAGTTGAAATTATTAAAGTGTCTCCTGACAATCAAATATTGTTAAAACTTAAAAATCGAAACCTCACAAAAGTAATTAATAAAAAATGTAGCCATTCTTCAATTTTTCATTGCTAGTATAAAATGAAACTTATTTGATAACCCAACTATATAAATAAAATGTAGGGGCGGCCTTATCTGTTTTCGATGGTCAGGTACGGCCATCGAAAACAGATAAGGCGTAAACATTTTTAATAAAAATAAAGACGGCTAGAGAGAAGTCGGAAGAACATAAATGATGTTTTCATTTTCTCTGAGACTGTTAACAAAGAGTAGACATGTGTTAAATGCTTTCTCGCCAACGCTGAAAAGGAAAGCTAGTGAATGTTACAACAGCTGATTTTACTCACAAGTCCGTCATTTCGCAAAAGGCTGCGTCTGTTCATAAGTCCTGGGGCACATCTTGTCTTAGACACAGACTTCCGGTAGACGACGCTATGTACAGGCAGGGCTGACTATCCGTTAAGGGTCGCATCAGTAATGGGAGAGAGAATTTCCGAGGTCCGACACACATTATTTTAAGCCCCCCACCCCGGCCGGAAAAGGAGATGCTGGAGCAAACAAATCGATCTAGCGTGTCTTACAAGACGTCTTAAAGAGCGTGTCTTACTTGGCAACCCTCGCGATCGAGTTTGATTTGACACAATAATTAGACTTTGAGGAACTCATTGCGCATTTTGCTTCAATGAAAGTTTGAAAAATGCACTTTTAAGCTGCTTTGGAACTGGTTTTAGTTTTCATATTTTTTTCAATAAAATATGGATTCATAATTTTGCTCTCTACTTTTTGTAAAGAAGCCCTCCCCCACTATACCCCTAAAGTTATTTTCTTGGGGCTCCTCTCGTTTTGAGGCACGACACATTTGTATCGGCTGTACCCCACTTTCGCCACCCCTGGGTCGCATGACCGGCTAAATGCGATATATATTATTTGAGTAAGATAAAGTAAACTCAAAATTAATTTTGTATGGTTTATCTTGTATTAGATATATGCTATTGTATTTATTTTATATCCAATAATCATGTTCCCAATGCAAGCGAAATTTCAGCCGAAGGAATTAAAACGGAAACATTTGTCTTGAAATGTAAGGAATATTTTTGTATGAGGTCAATTCGAAGGAATATCTCGTTAGCAGTTCCAGAACAATGACTGCTTTCACTGACTTCATCACTATCTATATATTGTCTTAGGTCGCCTTCTAGAACGGGATTAAAGACAAAGAAATTTATCAAATATCTCACAGAAAGGAGATACAAGGATGTGTCTTCTCATCCAATTTATTCAACCATTAAAAGCAACGCTGAGAGAATTAGAAGTCCTACCAGGATTCATTATTGGCAGTCACAATCTAACGTTAGTTCTGCAGATGACACATTGTTGATAATAGACACAAAAAGGAAACTAGGGGAACTCCTACAGGAGGTAGTAAAGGAAAGCGAGAAGAAGGGACTAAACCTTAGTTGACACAAATTCGCATGTTAGGCTGTTGCTTTTCTGTCAGCAAAAGCAACTGCCCAACATGCGAATTACAAATTGGAAATTAAACAAGTACAAAAATTTAAATATGTAGGAAGTGTTTTAACACCGGACGGAAAATGTGATACAAAAGTATAAATCAACAAAGAAAATCCTACTAATTTTACTATCTTTGTTATGGTACTGAAAATAATAAATGCAGTCATTTATATCATGCAAGAATGAGAAAGCGGTTCTATTTATAACTTCTCTTATCTTTTTCACTGAAACGAAGGCAAAAGAAACATCAGACTTGGACAAAAACTTAGAGTTGTATTACTAAAAAGGGAAATAAATGAAACTGAGATATCCAGAAAAGGCATGGCAAGTGGAACTAGAACAATCTAGTCCGGTAGACGAAATAAAGAGTTCAATTTGAAATTCCAAAGTATATCACCTGAAGAAAGCCAGAGCGTACAACGACCGAAACGTCGTGAATATGACAATAAAGACAAGGACAACAATCCGAACAGTGTAAATAGTTACAATAACTCAGAAATATAGTCAGATGTATGTAGCCGTATCACAAATGCAGTCGACTAATGATGAAAACGATGCATTGATTTTACGCGCATATTTATTTTTCAATATAATCTTCTTCCTTGTCAATGCACTTAATTCAGTGATGAATATTAACCACAAAAGGTCAAACAGTATACAGTGAATGTTTCAGATCCAAATTCAGGTAATAACAAAAACCAAAAAAAAACTGTATCAAACATCAGATATATTGATCCATCTTTATGCATTATAGAACAGAGACGCAAAAGCAGCATGTTAAAAATACATAGGATATATAGAAACTAGCAATGGCGAGAGAAAAAAAATTCTTTTGATTTATTTGAAGTCTGGAATCTTTTCTCCTAATTCACCCCCAAAAAAAAAAAAAAAAAAAAAATTATTTACTAAAATTCACACCAAATTCTCTCAGATCGAGACCCTTTCATTACACTTCCGTTGGGTCGACCTTTGCGATCACACCAAACGTGGGCAACCTGAATGCGCTATTTTTAAGTGTGGGGGTGTGCATTCCCGCGCACCCCGTTAAACAAGCCAAAAGTAGTTTTATTTATTTATTTATTTATTTTTGAAATTGTAAAATAATCCTTGTAAGTACCCCGAATATCATCCGCACCAAATGTGTATAACTCCCTAATCTTTGGTAATTTTCATTCTGAGGGTTGGAGTTGTTGCTAAACAAATTTTGATTTAAAATTTATAATTTCAATGAGTGCCAAAAATTTAATAAAAAAAAACTGATTTAAAATTTCTTGGGGTGAATTAAGATTTGCGTTAGTAGCTTTACTATAGAGATTTCTCGGTTACAGTTAAGTTTCACAAAGTCAAAGATGTACACACTTGAAAAAGAGAAATAACACAACGACTGTATTATTCAACGGGTTTAATGTACAGAAAAGGGTGTATGCACAATTGGTGAAAGACTTGCAAATATAATTTATATTTGCGGACTTAATTGTTAGAAGAGTGTCCAAGGAACTAGTGGACTTCGCGGCTTTTGTAATCCATTAACGTTGGAAGGGAGGATCCCAATAAATGAGTGGTACCTACGGCTGTCAGTTGCAAAAGAGGAAGATTTCAGGATCGAGTTTACCGCGTGGCCCCAAGAAGGGATACCTGATTGGACCGCAGTTAGCCAGAGTCACGGATTAGTAAGGGTTTCAAGTTCAAGGTTGATTTTTGTATGGTAAAAGGTTAGGTCCCTTTACTATCCCTTTCAGTTTCTTATATTACATTTTGGGGTGAATTAGCAGAAAAGATCCAAAGTCTGAATTAAATCTTCTCTTAAAAAAAAAATGGACGTCTTCTTTCAAATTCATTCCTGCTCATGAATATTCAGTAGCTTTGAGAAGTCTAACACGATAATATTATCTTAAAAAGAAGTAAAGCAAAAACAGAAAACATTAGTGGCTAATTCAACTCATCGGCTGTCCATATTTTAAAAAGTAATAAAAATTTGAAATAATGCATAGTGAATATTACTTTGAAAAAAGGTGTGTGTAGGGGATTATTTTTTTTATTGTCGTGTCAACACTTAATCAAAACTGCGATAGATTTTAAACTTTAAAGTGACACACGTCTTGTTAAAATGTAATAACAATCTAAAGGAAATGTTAAATTTATTTTTGTTTTAATTTCATTTAACTCGTCAGTATTATTTGAGGAAAAAAAGTAGTTGACTCATTGAAATAATTACTAGCACTTAAGAAAAACCTGAAACAGAATTAAGTATTCACAAGTTAATTGTACCGGAATATTTTAGCATCAGTCCGTTTGATGCTGGCTTGCTTAATTCTACACCTGAAGTTCAAAACGAGGCAGAGTTCTCTTAATTTGATGCAGCTGTTTGCGTTACAAAACCAGTTAATAGATAAATTAAAATTAGCTTTTATATAATAAAATTTTGCGTATTATACAGAAAATAGTTTTTTTTTTTTTTTTTTTTTTTCATTCAAACTGTACGTCTGCTCTATTTTCGGAATAGATTTTTTTAGATACTTGAAAATTACCAATATCTACTGGAAAGCTCTTTAAAAAAAGTTAAATTTATTAATACTGGTTAGTCATTAAAAAAGCCAATTTAAAATAAGTTGTATCATTTTGTACTTAGTTTTCGTGACTGTTTAGTTCTGTGTATGACGATAAACTACATCCGGCAGCAAGGCCTCTGATCGGGAGATTGAAGGTTTTGAGGGGCGTGGAATGACCTCCTAATTGGGGCTGTTCCCAGATCCACCCTAACCCGGAGTGGTAGCACCTGTAAAAATCCCAGCTACGGGCAAATAATGACCACCTCTCCCGAAAAAAATTCTATGAAAGTATAAAAATATATTTTAATTGTAAATATACCACCAATACATTTTTATATATATATTATAAGCATACAGTTGCGTTCGAAATATGAGTCGAAGGCAAACAATTGCGTTGAAATTATTAGATTTCAGCATTAAATTACCCACAGAGGTTGATATGGCGTTAAACAAAATCAACCAACATGAATGAATTCTCTTATGACATTAATCCATATAATATCCTACAATTTGGTAAATTATATTCCAGAATATAACTTTAAAAATCTAACATAAAGCACACGTATCACAGCTCCTAAGAAAATTACATTTCAACATTAAATGATCCATACAGTGGCGTAACTAGAGTAAACGTCACCCGGGGCGGTCCGCTCAAATGTCACCCCAATGACCCCGATTCACCCTATGCTGAATGGTTAGCTGTAGCTAAATTTTCATACATGCTCTACCTCTACTTTACTCTACTGACTAATACGTTACTGTTTACATGTATGATCCAAGACAAATTCGAATACCACAAAATAATCAGTTCAAATCAAAAGATTTTTAAAATGCAACTGTTCACTTTCAGAACAACTAAATACAAAACACGGCAATACACAAAAGAATGACATTCGATACTATGGTCTTAGAATGAATATTTTCTTGTTTTCATTGTGACACACTGGTCAATGACATCGTCAAAATCTGTTTGTCTTGTAAGCTCGTTTTCAATGGACAGTCTCGACTGGCTCATGGTTGACGTAATTTTCTGTTGCTAATTTTCCGTTGCATCATTTTTTGGGTACCATTTAATTATCAATGATGTTTGAAAGTATTTACCACACAAACTCAATGTAACCGTCCGTGTGCTTGTAACTTGTTGTTAATACATATATTTGTTTGTATATAATTATCGGTCTTGTTTGTCTTCTTTGGACTTTAATTAAGTCCAACATTCTCAGGTAGCTGGACCGGCTACCAGGAAATTGTAACCCACGTGTGTTCTTTACATCTTCACCCTACGGTCCACTACAAAATGAAACTGCTTGTAATTCGCAAAAAAAAAAAAAAAAAACTACAATGACTAAAATCAGAAAATAGATATCCAGAAAGCAACTTGACTAAGCATATAAGCATTTGACTTGCCACTTATTAACAAAAAACATTTTGTATACTGTTCTGTAACGGTCGCCGGAGGACACGTTTACCAGGTTTAATCACCTTGCTACTTCGTAATAGCGTGGTAGCTGTAGTAATAGTGTTAAAATTACGAGGATAATATTTAATGTTACGTAAAATATAAAAATAGACATTTATCACATATACATGTGTTTAGCTGTAATTTCTACGAGTCTGCTATCACGTGACCCCTTTCAGGTAAGAAAACTATCATGTGTTCTTTTAGCTACTGCTGGTCTTCGAGGCAATACGGTAAATGTCTGCTCTGTGCTAAGTTTCAAATTCTCCTCTAAGGCGTCATGTGTCCCTTTATCACTTCTTTGAGTTTGTTCCAAATTGTTCTTGTTTCTGTTTGAAAAGGGTCTTCCTTGTTTCTGTTTTTCTTTGAAATGTATTTTTTCTGTCCATTCCCTCTGTGGAGAGATATATTTGTTTTCAGTATTCACGGTGTGCTTCTTAAATAAAAGGATAACATCAATATGAAGCGTGGAGTTTGTTTTTATTGAGACCAGCGGTCAGTTGCATCATGGCGCGGCACTTTTGTGTCTGTTGTAGGCTATAAGCTTGTATAGGTTGTATTGAAATAAGTGGTTTTAATGTCGGGACAGTACTCACAGTTAAAGGATCTTTTCGATTTAGAATAACCTAATGGCCTACCTGCTGTCTATAGAGCAACAATCAACAGATGAAATACTTTTCGACGATGTCCTTCAAGAATTTGCCAACAAAAAAGCCAGTTACTTTGTAGAAAGATGTAATTATCATTTCAGACATAAAGATGGCCCTAATTTTTACACTTTTCCCTTATATATTGTTTTTTTTTTTTTGCTTTTTAACTATTACTGATAAAGTTTAAATATGTTTGGAGTGAATTTAAAGCATACTATATTGTTTATGTGAAAGTAACATTATATTGGTACACCAAATCATTTTATAACTTTAAGAGTGAGTCGCCGTGCAATATGTATTTTTGTGGGTGGCGGGAAACACATCGGCTACACCGGGTGGCACACACTCTAGCTATGCTACCGAGTTAAATGTTAAAACACCCTACAGTAATAACGGGGAGGTAAAATGTTTAGAATCAATTCATGAGAAAAATAATGCCCCTCATTGGATCATTAATGTTATGCAATGCCGAGCCTGGCCAATACTTGGATAATATTTTGGGAGCACCAGTATTTGCAGTCACCTTTTTGCTCAGTACTAGGGTTGATTTCAGATTCTATGAATAGTGAGGCTGCATGAAAATTAGTGGTGGGGTTCTCCCATTGGCTGAGGCATTTTGCATATGTCTGCCGTCCTTGGTATGAGGTTAGAAAGTCCTATCGCATTTGAAGATGGAAAAGAAACATGCTTCTTTGGTCTTAATATATTTAATCAAGAGCTACGCGTTATCTTTTCTGTCCCTTGAGCAAATTAATTGAAACAAAACGAATAATTCCATTATTTACTTTTTCGTATTGTTCCAATGAAACATGACACAGTGCACATGTTAGTACTTCGCATGTCAATTCCACGAAGTCGTTCCTTGCAGATTGACCACAGGTTCTTGATTGGATTTAAATCAGGAGAGTTTCCGGGCCAGTCTATAGTGCTTTGATTTGTTTATTGGTAAGGCTTGCCAGTGTGTTCGTGCAATGTTACAATTTTTATGTTTCCTTTGAGTAACGTCCATTGCAGACAAAGGTCGTAGGGCAACTAATCGACAGTCGAAACAATAGTGTATTGGCGTAATAAAAATCTGATGCAATCACGGATGACGCCATATTTTTCAAGGTCAAACAAATTTCATCATACAGCCAGAAAATAGATTCATATTACTGCATACCACTGCAAATGACCTAATCTGGGGAAAAATAGAAATCGATTACACCCTGTCACTCAGGTGGCTCTAAAACTGGCCGAATGGTGAAAGAAAGAAAACTAAAACAGTTATTTCAATTAATTTCCACAAGGGTATATGTTGAGATTGATCCAAGAGGATCCTCTATTCCCAAATATACAATATCAGTTCGCCAATTTATCATTTCAAATGTCCGTGTGAGGCTGACTACACAGATAGAACGAGTCATAGTTTAAAGGCAAGGATTAATCAGCACATACCAGCCAATATTCGGAAGGGCAATTTGAACAATTTGCATAGATGCATTAATACATCTGGTTCAGTGATAGCTAAACATTTATTAAGCGACACTCACTGTACTCAGTTCTGTAACCAAGACATGTTCTCGGTAATGAGGAAGGATTATTCTGATTTTCACCTTAAGGTTTCAGTCAATTTATATTAAATCCTGCCAGCCATCACTCTGTAATCAATAAGCGGCGTAAATATGATTAGCCTTTGATGTTTATACATATATAACATCCGATCTTTGGTGTTTTTCATTTTGATCGCTGTCTGATGAAAGAGGATCGATAAACTGGTTGTCTGCTTTTTATTAATTGTGATTTGTATTTCCATATTGCCAAATTATGTTAATGTAAAACCTTTTCTTCTTCTCTCCTACATTTTCCTTCTGTTTATATAAGTCCGTTTTAATCTCTATTTATTTAAATTTTGTACTCTTTTTAAATATTTAATCAAGATATTCCCCCACGTTATTGATAAAATAATCCAATCGATCTTGCAAATTGCTGATCCCTCCGGTGTAAAGATGTTCGGCTTTAGATGCACAGAAAAACTCAATATCAGATTTAGCTTCTTCACAATTAATAAACCGTTTCCTTTAAAAAAAAAAAATATTGCAGTAAACTGAAAAGATGACAGATGGTGCAAGGGTAGGAGAGTAAGGAGGATGAGGTAAAACATTTTTAGTGCTATAATATTTTCCTGTGCTTTCTGGACAATATATAGTCTTGCGTTATCGTGTAAGATCAACACACCTTTGCTATTAACCAATGATGGGCTTTTTTTCCTGTAGAATTTGTGCAATTCTCCCGATTGACGATACTTTTACGCATTAACTTTTCGTTTTGCTTTAGTCATTCATGATAAACGACGCTCTTCATATTCTACCAAACATAGAGCATAACCTATTCGGATGTAATCCTTGTTGGGGGATGGATTTCCTTATTTTAGTGGGTGGTAACCATTTTCATTGCAAATGATTAGAGAACCAACCTTTCATCGCTGGTGACTATTCTTTCCAGGAAAGGTTCGGTAGAAAGTCTCCTCTTCATGACGAGTAGAGATCAACTCTTTCTTAAAGCTGAGAAGTACTCAGATGACGAATGACCTATTGACCTAATTTAGCGAGTTCATCGAGGTGTTTTCTGATCGAAGTGTGACATGTATTGAACTGTTTTGCTAATTGTCGTGCAATTACGGTTTGCAGATGGTCAATACTGACATAACTTTCTCGTCCAGATCGAGGATAATCTCCGAGAAAGAAATTCCCTTATCCAAACTGGCCAAATCATCTGGCTGGAATCTTAAAGATTCCTTGTCTAATGACAGGAGGAATATTTCTTGTTGCTTCCCTTGCTGAAGAGTTTGAAATGAAAAATTAGAGAGCCGAGTTCGAATTTCAGTCGTTTTCGTTACATTCACTTATGCGCAAATAACATGCTATGAGTTAAATGTTAAGACTTGTATCTGGGAAAATCATTATGCTCAAAAAAGATTTTCTCTCAAAAAATGAAAATTATTCTAACAATCCAAAATGTTTCGGCGTTAAATAAACAACAAAAAGGGCTGACAAGCCATAAACAACATAATTTTGATTTTAAAAATGCTACACTCATAAAAAAAGAAAATAACTCACTTAGAAGGAAAATTCTAGAGAGTTCCGCCATAGAATATTACCCAAATATTAATCTACGCCCAGGTTTTTCCACATTTCACCTTTCTTAACAAAATTACTGCTCTCACAAACAAATGTACACAACAGATTCATAAAATCAAAAGAAAATGGATGAATATATCAACACAGATATAATGACAAATACTGACGTTATTTTCAGTTAACAGTATGAAAATAGCGTTTCTCTACATTCCAGTTGCTAGGAACATTCTGTTTTTGTTTTTATTAATTACCTTGTTCACTTAAATTCATTTCGTATTTAACTTTGATAAAGTCCACATTGGACGAAACGCGTAAGCAATTACTAGTTTTCCTATTGTCATTTTTATTCATACACAACATAATAACTCAGCCTCTTGTTTTAGCGCCCTTTTTAATTTATACAATGTCTTATATAGGTATAATGTAAACTTATTTTAAAAGGATAAAATAGATACAAATTTTACCCATGCTGGCATTAACTAACCTGAAAAGAAACAGCATTAGATATATATAGGATATTTATATATATATATATATATTTAAGTTACGAAGGACTTGGTAAACCGAATGGGTAATTCCAAGGAGGGTGAAATCCTGAGAGCTCAATGTGAATCCAGAGCTAATATTTAATGAAAAAAACAGACCACTTTAAGGTACCATTACAATAATTTATTTCACCAAAATCCTTTTTGAAAGACTCCGGATCATCAGGTAACACTTCCAACAACGAAATGAAAGGAAAAATGGGATTAGAAATTGATGGGTAGTGTAATTTTTGTAATTTAATAGGAAGGGTGATCAACAAGACAAGGTATAGTATAGAGAGGGGTAAATTTCATATTTCTCTTAAGCATGTTTTATATTGGGGTAGGAGGAGTGACCTAATCGTGACCTATTTAGATGGTTAAACGGAAATGATATATAGGAATGGGAGGGTAGTGGGGGGGGGGAAAGAAAAGGAAAAATGGAAAGGAGAGAGGAGACAGACGAGTAATACAGATATATCTAAATGAGTGTTATGGCAAAGAGAGAGGGGGAGAGGGAAGTGAATTGAAAAAGCTGTAATTTTATTTTAACAAAATTATGTAAAATATAGATTTCAATGCTTGATACAAATTTAGATGTCTAAAAAATGATGAATGTTATCAATTTAAACATTTATTTTTTTAAGTAAATAGTTTAGGGACTTAATATAAGTTAACTATTATTTTTATTAGTACATTTATCGAGAACATATTAAAGAAATATTTAAAATTATAATAGTTTATTTACCCGACCAATTGTACTTTCATAATATTGTAAAAAAATTTTGGTAACAATAACATCTATATTAGTTTTAATTTAAATCTAATTTATGAATGCAATTTTTCTTTATTATTATATGGGTAAACTTAATTAAGGTTTAGGTTTCATTATTTAATAATATTTGAGGGTAATATTAAAGATTTCTTTTCTTCTTATATGTATCTCACAGAAACATATTCATGCAAATCCATATATTCCGTTGTTGGAAGTGTTACCTGATGATCCGGAGTCCTTCAAAAAGGATTTTGGTGAAATAAATTATTGTAATGGTACCTTAAAGTGGTCTGTTTTTTTCATTAAATTTATATATATATATATCACAGAATATTCCAGAGGAAACGTAAAACGTGTTCTAAAGACTGATTCCAATATACCAGTTGCGGTATATACATTTGTGCATTATTCATTTTATCATAAAATAAAAAAGGTTCAAGTTTTGATTAATGAAAATCTGCAGGTTGATTGTTATATTTATTTACAATATTTTACATATAAGTACAATTCAAAATGGCTTCTCTTTAACTTTCACCATAGTCATTAATCTCCTTTCAACTGAAGTGTATAGCTTATACACCATCTCTTTACTCAAGTTATACCATGACGTCATAAGAGCTTTACACTTGAGTATGAGATATATGAAACATCGTTCTTCAATATGGATCATATCATAAAGTCCACAGAATTAATGTTAGAGCTTGATGGACGCCAAATCGTCCCAAGATCGACGGAAATGTCCCTCGTACCAGTTCTGTGTCAAATTGGCCGTATGTGTGGGAGCTCCGTCTTGTGTGAAGACATAGCGACTTCTAAATGTGGTTGACAATCGGGGCAACAAAATATCTCTCCTACATTTGTTGGTAAACTCTTCTATTAACTTTCACGCCTTCAATGAACACCAATCGCGATTTCGAATTGATTCAGAATCAATAGCAGTCTAAACCATGTTCCAAGTTGATTTCTGTCACTTGAAATGTTTTCTGATACCTTCAAGAATGTTTCTTGGTGAAGTGGCGTAAACACGTTTTAGTAGTTGACCACAGCCTTCACAAATCTTCTCGTCCAACCAAACGACTATCTTGTCTCCGGCACGCTGCATCACCCCAAACATTTTTTCCTTCTGTCAGGTCGTTTTTGCTTGGAGGTACTTTAGAGCAGCTATCGTTGTTGAATCCTGTATGGTTTTAGACCTAAATCTTCTTTCCCGATCCTCCTTAGCGACCTATCCGAAATATCCAGCTCTTTTGCCATCTTCGTGGATTTCTCTTGAGCCTCTTCTTGGCGGTTTCAATGGCCCTCCTGGTACGGACTGAGCGATTTCTTCCTGGAATTGGATTTGGTGAGGTTGCTTGCTTCTCTTGAAACTTTTTCTTCAAATATTCAATTGTCTTATCACCTCACAATTCTTCATACCAGAATTTTTGTTTTGTGCTTCTATATTTGATTAAATCGTAAACAATAACACAAAAGAATGTTAGTAAGTCTTATGCAATATTTGAAACTATTTTTACGAAAAAGCCTGTTTCAATTTGTTTAGATAATAGGTAAATATTTACGCCGCACCCGGTAAAGTACGAAAAAATATTTGGCTAAAAAAATAGAAACAAATTATGAAAATCAGTAAATGCTTACCCATTTCCTGGAAAACGTTTTTTGCTTTTGGTGTTATTTTTGTATTGAAATCTTTCATGTCTGGAGCTGAATTAATGTATAAGCGGATCTTTCGGGAGAATCTGTTGTAGATAAAAAGAATCTCTTGGATGATGCTGAAAAATTGGCAATGAAAGGATTTTAAAGTTATTTGGGAGTTCTTTCACCAACTTTCGGTCATGAAAAGAACGGATCATTTTTCAAATGTGGGTGATATTGTGCAGCTAATAATTTCTTGTTTATCTGGAAATAACTTATTATTCAATTAAATACTTGCGTTATTGTACATTTGAGATGGCGAGAATTAATAATTTATTCGTCTAGTTTATTTGAAGTAGTTTCGTCTAAAGTCTTAAGATTTTTTGAAAACTAATATATATATATATATATATATATATATATAATATTAATATTAATGCTATGCCATATTTTCTTCAAGACGTAGACATCCAAAGCCCTCTCCAGACGCTTTTATGCTCATGACCATAACTTATTGGGAGAAATAGTGGAGTAATTTCCCATTGCCTTTTCCATGTTTGCGAATTCAAAGTGTCCTTCTCCTAGACTCTGTTACCATTCAAGGCTAGAGAGTTAAATCTTCTCTACTATTTACCTCGTAGCTGGTGACGAGGGGTAGAGATAGATTAATAGCTTTCCAAAGGACAATAGTGTGAAAGTGAAACGAACCGATGAGGCTTGAATTCGAACTTGGCTCGCTGATTTCACTTTCTGCCTTGGTAACTGTTACACTGATCCTATATTCTTTATTATACGAGAGAAAGTAAAAATTTATCTGCACTCTTGTCTAAAGATATATTATGGCGAAAGTTCGGATAATTTTTGACTTACCCGCGTTCATTATAACTCAATATATAATATATCGCTCAAGTAAAACTCACTTGTGTTTAAAAAAATTCTTATAGTTAATACTTTCTCGTAATTTCCTAATAATTCCAATGATGTATGACAATTTTCTTGTCACGAACAAATTTGTGGGTAATTTCGTGAATATTTTTCTGTTGCAAAATCAGATACATTTCTCATTTCGTATCATGTTTGGGTACGTATACAAATATTTATAAAACAGCATTATCTACATTATAATAATCTGATTTTATTTTGAGTGACTTTTACCATAACGCAATAAAAAAAGGCACATTGTAGCGCAATTTTTAGCACAATACCATAAAATGATCTAACTTAGGAAATAAAGGAATTTTAAGTCCATTTTTCAGTACTGCTTTCTGAGTAATTATAATCTATATAAATAAATGCGAATGTCAGTGTATCACACTTTTTCAAATTTACTCCTAGAGGCCGTAGCTCAAAATATCATAACCATTTTGGAATCAGGCTGACCCGTCAGCAAATTAAAAACATTCTGGGCTGTATCCAGAACCGCAATCCTGAAATTTTGGATACCCAAGTTTTCATTACTGCGAATGTTTTCGGCGAATTTTTGGTACGATAACAATTTTTATAACTTGGAAATAAATTTGGGAATAATTGAAATTAATTGCATAATTCAGAGAAAGTCAACCACAAAATAAAAATAATTGTTTGTATGGAATGTAAGCAAGTACGTACATCAAATTATCTTTTAAATTAAGTGGCAGCAGAAGAAGAACTTTTAAAAGGTAAGCTTAAATATTAATGCAATACTTAAATGCAGCGATCAATTTTGAGTTCTGTAGTTTATTGTTGCATATGCAGCAGCATGTCTCACAAAAAGAAATCTCTGCCAAAATAGGACCAGATTGTAATCAAAATAGCCAAGGCTGCAACCAGCCAAAGAAAGTCTCATGCAAATGAAAATCCAGATCAAACGGCAGCCAGGAGAGCTTCCAATGCTGAGAATATGCAAAGATTTAGGGACTTTCAAACACATGAACAAGCCGAATGTCCAATCAAGATCCCTCCGCAGGACCTAGTTTAATTGTTACCTGATAGGGCAGCTTTTAAGCTGGTTATCTATAAATTCCATGGATGAAAAGCAACTTTTACTTCTTCTTCAGAACTGTTACATTATGGAACGTACTCCCAGGATGATGCTTTCCTGATAGCTAAAATCTTAAATTCTTCAAGTCTAGGATCAACCATTCTCTATCCTAAATATTCTCATAATATGAACCCCCTTACCTCTTCCTTGTATCACTTACAACCTCCTCATTTAGTAACACTCTACCTTGAGTGGCTCTTGGTTAATACTGAAAGTAGCAGCTAAAATGTGGCATTTCAGTAAGCGAAATCTTTCTTCAATTTGAGAGGCTAAAAGTTAAATGTTTAAGTGTAAAAAACATTAAAATCTTTTGCATAATTTATCTTGCTGCCACATCGGTTTGCATTGTTATAATAAAAGTATTTAAAAACATCTATTATGAATCTACTTCATTAATGCTAATAATAGTGAAGAATAATAAACATAGCTAGAGAGTCGTGTGAAATTTCACGGTTTTCCTATGTGAATTTTCTGATAAATCTTAATTCTTCAGTTGATTGAATAAGCTCATGGTGAGTTCTATGACAATAAAATATCTGTAGAAATTCCCCTATCACATCATTAAATATTTGAGCTTAACGACTTTAATAAATATTGCAATAACAATCATAAATATGAACCCTAGTCGTTATATTAAGAAGTGGGTACAAATGAAAAGATTTAAAATTGACAACTTTTTCCATATCATTGAAATAGCTGTTAAACACTTCTATCTTCCTTTCCTTCTCTTTCATTCATTTTCTTACTGAAACCATATGAAGCTGATATGTGTTTTCCCCATGCAATCGAAATGGAATAGTCCATTATTTATGAGGTATTGTCAGGAGATGTTAAACACTTCTTCCTTTCTTTCATTTTCTCTCATTTTCTTGCTGAAACCAACTAGTCTTTTTCTCCTCTATTGACACAGACAAAATGGAATAATTCATTATTTATGAAGAATTGGTAGGACGTAACGGTCGTGCGAACTAACTGAAGAACTAATGAAGGGAGGGACAAGCATGAAATGTCTCAAAATATAGGACTTCTTCATTCTGACGGATCATGTCAATGAAGCAGAAAGACCCAACCTTATTGTTATAGATAAGGAGAATAGCAAGTGTCAAATTATTGACTTTGCTGTTTGATATGTTTGAAGTGGACTCCAAAAAACTGAAAACACTAGGATCTTGCTAGAGAGCCGAAGGAGCTATGGAATATAAATATAGAACTAATAGTAATGGTGAGATTGGAACATTACCTAGAAAATTAAGAAAAAAGCACTTAGGGAGAATTGGAATTGAAACCAAGATTGTAGATCTCCAGAAAATTGCCATCATTTCCTGTGCAAAGACTCTTTGAAAAGTTCTTGAGTTGTAAAGAGTCTTGTTGACACCATACTTCAAGAACCAAATTTCCATTGACTGCATCAATGTGTGACACCAACATAATAATTTTACTCCATTTAAAAATAACCAGCTTCCAGACTCTCACCTTGCGGCAATGCTAACATTTTCTTTGGGATAAATGACTGTTATGTTATCTATGAAGTTCAGATTTCTTTGGATCCTGACAGATTTCTTTTTTAAAATTCTTATGAGTGTTTCTTTATTTCTAATCTCTGGCCTCTTGGTCAGTTTGTATTCTGGTTTGGCTCTAGGCATTAGGCGGAGACAGCAAGAGTAATGTGCACTGACAGACCTGAGCATCCATTCTAAATTTACTCTGACAGTTGTAAGCAGGAAGTGAATATAGCATCAGTGAAGACTATCAAGAAACAAAAAAAAAGTTTTGATTTGTTTATGAAGAATAAAGAGTCGACTAAAAAGTGAATTTTGAAAGGGTGACTGTTCTCTATTTTTACTCTCTACACTTTCTCTTTTTATGGTTTTTCTCCCTTTTTTGTATTTTGCTTTTTATTTTTTACTCTCTCTCTCCCCTCCCACTCTTTTCTCCTTTCTTCTCCCCTCCCACTCTTTTCTCCTTTCTTCTCCCCTCCCTCTTTTCTCCTTTCTTCTCCCCTCCCACTCTTTTCTCCTTTCTTCTCCCCTCCCACTCTTTTCTCCTTTCTTCTCCCCTCCCACTCTTTTCTCCTTTCTTCTCCCCTCCCACTCTTTTCTCCTTTCTTCTCCCCTCCCACTCTTTTCTCCTTTCTTCTCCCCTCCCACTCTTTTCTCCTTTCTTCTCCCCCCCCTCTTTTCTCCCTTTCTTCTCCCTCCCACTCTTTTCTCCTTTCTTCTCCCCTCCCACTTTTCTCCTTTCTTCTCCCTCCCACTCTTTTCTCCTTCAGTCCTCCCCTCCCTCTCTCTCGTCCCCCCTCTCTTTCCTCCCTCTCCCTTCAGTCCTCTCATTTCTCCTTTTTTCCCCTCACTTCTCTCCCTCCCTCAAACTCTATTCTCCTCTTCTACCTGCCCCTCTCTCGTACCCCCTCCTCCCCTTCCTACCCTCCCTCTTCCATCCCTCTCTTTTTACTCTCTACCCCTCTCCTCAAACCTCTCATTTTCCTTCTCTTCTACCTCCCACTCTCTAGTATCCCTCTCTTTCTCCATCCCACCCTCCATCTGCTATCCCTCTCTCTTTTCCTCTCTCTCCTTTCGCTGTCTTCTCTTGTGCTCTCTCTTTCTTGGTGATTTTAACTTCTACCATTTAAAAAAAAAAAAGATTTGCCTTTTTCTTACTTTTTGTTTTTAAAGCCTTTAAAGTAATAATTCTTAAATAAAATTTAAAATGTTATTTTTAGAATTTAATGTTTTTAATTATTTTCTTTCCTTTCTCTCGCTTTTTTTAAGCTTAAAATTTTATTGACTAGGATCAAAATACTACTTGAGAATAAAAAATAAAATCATTTGAAATTAGTGATTTTTCATTTACTCATCCCAAATACAATCAGCTAAGTAATCAGACAATTGATTAATTAGTTCTATGGATTAGCAGCAATTGTTTTTCTGAATCTGTACTGTCTGTGGAATGTCACAATAGTAGATTATTGTACAAGTTTTGTTATCATTTGATATTTTGTCCCATCAAGAGTTGTCAGACAGGAAAGCACAAAATTACTAAAAAGGCAAAGAGAGGAAACTGTGTTGACTAGAGTTCATATTGGATATACAACTTCTGTACACCTGCAAAGAACTGAAAATGTATTTTGATGCATCCATTGCAATCACAGGGTAAGCACATTCCAGTTGAATGTAAAAGCTATCAGCCTAGATAAATTACAATGTTACAAATATAAAAACATTGTTTAAAGATGTTACCCCTGTCCAGATAATAGGATTTCTTAAAGAAATAGAATTTTTTTTAATTCCTTTAAAAATTATTTATGTATAGGTTTTTAAGGGTGGGTTTAAACTGTTCAAAATGAACTGTAGCTGCCAAACTGAGCCACTCCAACTATGGGGAAAAGTATATATGTGTATATGTAATATATGTATTCACTTGGTTGGCATAAAATGACTCATCAGGGTTGGTACTCTGTTAAACAAAGTCTAACCAACCAAGTCATCACAAATCCCATAACCCAACAGGGTCACTGGAGCACTAGGTATGTTACAACTACAATAGCCCTGGTGTGTTTAGGGCAAGATGCTTAAGACCAAAATAATAAGGGTACTTAGTGTGGATGAAACTTAGCATCCTTAATTTATTAAGTAGTAAATTCTTAATTTTAACCTTGAAAAAGATATGAAACCATTTCTCCCCACCCAATTATTGGCTAGAGAGTAGAGAAAACTGACCATTTTTAGCTTTAATTGGCAGCCAGTCTAAAGATGGTGTTTTGATAAAAGACCCTTACTTATGGGGATGTGCTAGCCACAAAAAAATGTACACCATGGCTCAAATTTGAGCTGAGAGATCTGCTGCTCTAATATTTTTAATGAGTAATTGTGTAAATGTCACTCTAATAGTTTTTGTTAATGAGCTGAACGTTTATTGGGCCACAGCTTCACTCCAGATCTGATGCCAGAAAAATAGTTTGATCATTCTATTGCTCTATGAAATATCTGACTTTTTCTGTCTCTTTTCTCCCTCTCTCCTCTTTTTTCCTTCTTTCCTCTTTTTCTCCTCTCTCTTCTCCCTCTCTCTCCTCTCCCTCTCTTTTCTCCCTCTCTCTCCTCTTTTCTCCCTCTCTTTTCTCCCTCTCCTTGCTCTCTTTTTTCCTTCTCTGTATTTTCTCTCTTTTTTCATTTCTCTTCAGCTCTTTTACAGGAGTCAGATTAGATCAAAAAGTATTATTGCTGTCATATCTTGGATGAAGCTGCTATATTGTCACTTTCCAGCTTTGATAGTTCAAAATTGTTTACACGATCTTGTGGCGGCAAAGAACCTTTTTTCCTGCCTCTTTCTCACATATGCAACATGCAAGCCTATCACTACTCTATCCCTATTTCCATGGCAAATGTCCAAATGAGCTCCAGTCTTTAATTTCACCACTTCACACCTTTACAGCTAGGACATATCAGGCTACTTCCACCTCATTTCTTCTGTTGTCCCCAAGAGAAGAAAAAGTTCTCCCTCCCAGACGGCTTTTTCCTAAGAACTGATACTATGTAAAACAGACTATTGCATGAATGCTTAACTGAAAACTACAATCTTAACCCTTTTCAAGTCAGGGGTCAATCATTGTCTATCCTTCTTATCATTAAAATCTTCTCTTTCTATTATATCATTTATATATCATATAGTTTATTCATCATTACCATTTTAATTGAAACACTTTAACTTGTGTGACTCCTTTGTATCAAAGAGAATTCGAGTATAAAAAGAGTAATACTTTGTCATTGAAACATTTTTATTGAATAACTCTTTGACTGTCATTCATTTTTATTGAATAACTCTGCAACTGTCATTCTTCTATTTTCCATTAAATGAAATGATATTTCTTCCAGTTTTTATGGCTTCCATATTTTTCAGTTCACATGACATTTTCTTCATTTTGGAAAAGGTCACAGAAAATAACTCTGCATTTTACATGCAAGATCAGTATTTTGGCCAATTCAAGTTTTACATATTAAAGGTCATTATGATAGAGCTTGAAAATTAAGAAAAAAAAGTAATTGTTACTATTTTTGTTCCCCTCCCTGCACATAATTTATCTTTTTCAAACTTGGGCATGTCTTGTTTGACAAGCTTGTCTTGACCTTATATATAACCGCCATGAAGATTAGTTACTATTCAACTGAATCAGCCAATGATCTGGTTTTGCTATTCATTGTATTCTCTGAGAGAATGATAATTCAGGCTTGTTTGTTTATTGCTAATATTAAGTGAATGACTGGTGATCTCTATTGTAAAGTCTAGTATTGTAGTCTACAATCAAGTAAGTGTTATTGATCTGATATACTGAGACTGCTGTTTTTTTCCAGTGGGTTGACTATAGCCTCCACTCTGATATTCAGATTTTTCTCCTATGCCATGTACCTTCAGGATGTGGGCGATCATGGCTATCCACAATTTCCTGTCCTTTGTAGATCTTAATAAATATTGTCTTTTTGCCAACTCTCCTAAACCTTATTCTGTGGTCCTTTTATTCAAGCACACTAGGTAGGTTATGTGTTGTTTTCTTCTGTCTCTCTTATCTTCAAACTGTCATGTGAGTATCAGATTTTCCAAGCCCTCTTTCCTTATTCTGTCCCCTAGAAATTTCAACTGCCACTTCCTGATGTTAAGTATAAGTGTCCATTTTTGTTTCTATCTTCTTGAAAACTTCATTGTTGACATGTTCATCCCATGCTATTCTCAATAGCCTTCTGTAGAACCATATTTCTGTTGATTCAAGTCTCTTCTTCATCTGTGAGGAGATTGCCCAACATTCACTGCCATAGAGAGGACTGATATTGTATAACTGTTTAGTATTCTTCTCTTTCTTTCTAACAAATATTCAACTTAGTATATCATTATAGATATTTTATCTGTTAAGCACCAAATATTTTAAATAACACCCCCTTTTTGAAATGTGCACCTTGTCATCATTCTGTTCTCTCTACAATACTATCACTAATACCTACTTTCTAAAAGGAAAAAGGTATTTAGTCAGAAATATTCATTTTTTTTTTTGTTCTTGACCTACTTATATTGAAGAAAGACATTGGTTTTATATCCTGGAAGCTGTTAATGTTTGTGATACTGTTGTAATGTCTAATATTGTATTAAAAAATTAACATTCAATTTAGCACATCCTTATAATCTCATTACAAATAAAATTTAAATTTCTCATAGATAACAAAAATATGGTGTGTTGTGGGATTGGAAAAACATAAAACTTATCTACAGTTTTCTTCTAACCAGATATCGTTATGACTTAAATAATATCAGAAAAGTGTACCACTAATTCATTCTTCTTTTTGTATATTTTAGTTAGATTACCACCTTATTCATGATTTTGTCATTGACATTTGGTTATTTCATTTATATGAGTAATCTAGGATTTTTATAATATTATCTCAATTGTTTTATGTAGTAACAAATTCTATATTTTCAAAATTAAAAATAAAAAAATTATCCAAAGAAAGCACACAAGACAAGAGAAATAAAATGAAAAAAAAAAACCCAATATATCAGCAGCCTGATCAGCCCTACCAGTAAAATACTCCATTATGACAATTTGAGAGATGTACACTTATTGGCATGGGGTGATATTTTCTAATAATGGCCAACTGCTTGTTTCTAAGCATACATGCCTGGTGGGGTGGTTAGCTTTTTCCTTTTTCAGATGCTTGCTCAGGCACATTTGTATTTCAATAGCCACAGAACCTACCTGTAGTTTATACTGTAAATATGTTGAGCTATCCTTAGTTACAGTTTCTTGGAGTGAGAGCCTAATCTGGTGGGATCAGTAGTTGAACAAGTCCAATACAATCAAACCTCTGGTCAGGATAGCTTATGACCTCATGCTGGTGCAACCATCAACAGCACAAAGCTTGGGGTGGTGGTATAGTTTCCAAGTGCATCCCAAAAGTGCTCTATACTAGGAACATTTTCCCAGGCAGATGTAATCCAGAAATCACCTGCTTGATAAAACCATGAGAAGATTCAAACTGGAGTTTCATGTTTGTAACGTGAATGTTCTAATCATTCAGCTACATGCGCCTTTTGTTAATTGAATAGATCCTAGCTCATAAGGGTAGATAAGGTTGCCTCAGTAATAAATATATAGTCATAATTTGTTTTATATTATAGAATTGTTTTTTAAATCTTTTCTGTTAATGTCAAGAATCTGAATTGGCAATAACTAAGTCTGTATGAGCTTTAGATATGCATGAACATGCAGAGGTAATTTGTTATAAATCTTTCATTCCCAAATTTTGTCCAAATCTGATCTTCAGCTTTGGATAGGAATAAACAGTTTTGGGCTATTAATATATTTGATTATTTTTACCAATGAATACAAAACTGAAGTCAACTTCCTTTTTTTTGTTCCTTTTCTTCTTTTGAACGTTTTTTTCTTTTTTTTCCTTTTTCTCTTTTTCTCTTTTTTTTTCCTTTTTCTCTTTTTCTCTTTTTTTTTCCTTTTTCTCTTTTTCTCTTTTTTTTTTTTTTTCTTTTTTTTCCTTTTTCTTTTTTTTCCCTTTTTCTTTTTTTTTTTTTTTTCCTTTTTTTTTTCTTTTTTTCCTTTTTCTCTTTTCTCTTTTTTTCCTTTTTCTCTTTTCTCTTTTTTTTCCTTTTCTTTTTTTTTTTTCCTTTTTCTCTTTTTCTTTTTTTTCCTTTTTTCTTTTTCTCTTTTTTTCCTTTTCTCTTTTTTTTTTTCTTTTTTTCTTTTTTTTTTTTTTTTTCCTTTTTCTTTTTTTTTTCCTTTTTCTCTCCTTTTTTTTTTTTCCTTTTTCTTTTCTCTTTTTTTCCTTTTTTCTTTTTTTTTCCTTTTCTCTTTTCTTTTTTTTTTTTTTCTTTTTTTTTTTCTCTTTTTTTTTCCTTTTTTCTTTTTTTCCTTTTCATCTTTTTCTTCCTTTTTTTTTTTTCCTTTTCTTTTTTCTCTTTTCGTTTTCTTTCCTTTTTCCCTTTTTTCTTTTTTCCCTTTTCTCTTTTTTCCCTCTTTCTTTCTAGAAGCTTTAAAGAGTTATGGTTAATCAATATTTGATTAATAATCAAGCAATATGCTTGATGAACAATTTTATTTTTGTAAATACGTTTTTGTTGTTATTTTTATTTTTTTTTTAAATTTTTGTGATCTACTTTTGGAGGTGATTTCAGAAGTGCATAGTCTGACATGTTAGATTTGTGTGATTAATGGAGAAGCACTGTATTAAATGCATTGACATGGAAGGTTATTTTCTTTAAAAGTAATTATTGTGTAAAATAAATACTTTTTTTCTTTTACTATTAGGATGTGGAATTATCATTGTACCTATGTACTATGTAAGGTGCACTTTTTTTCTTTAATCTGTCAGCTAGGCTTAAAATAAATGACTGCATCCACTTCAAAAAGGTTAAGACTCCCAAAATGAACAAGAGTAAATACTTGCAAAGTCTGGTATAATATCATTCTTTTTCTTCTTTTTTTTTTTTTTTATTCTAGTACAAACCACACCTATGATGACTTGGGTATTCATTTGGATTTTTTTCCTATATTACATAGTCGACATTAAATATTTCAGCAAGTTTTGATAGGTTAGTTAATTTAATGACATAACATGTTGTTTGAAAACATCCATCAAAGCACCTAGCTGTACCCAGTGCCCTGGTGGTTGATGCTAACAGTACGAGACCAACAACTAAACACCTTCACTTCACACACTACTTTCCTAATGACAGCAGACTATAATTAATTATATGACTATAAATAATTACAATTACAAATCAAAATTTCTGTCTGAATTTCTGGGATGGGGAGTTATCATTATTTATACTGTTTACAGTCAGATCTTTATTGTTATCACAATGTTTCAGCTTATGTGGCTGCAAGCCTTCATCAGGTGTATATCAATCTGAGTATCCTACAGGGAATTCCAAATGAACCCTTTATTTAATGTACAAGTGTAGACTGTTCTCATTTTGCTGCCCAATACCTAGAGATATCTTGTATAGTTCTTATTTTTAGTGTTGTCAGTTATTGCTTGTTGTGTTTCCATTATGTCCAAGTACATACTGCCTGGCCCAGCGATTGAGCTCACAATTACTATGTCACTGTATTCATGGTACAATAGCATAGTGGATTAAAGCAATGGTTTGTGAATTTGGTGACATAGTGTGTACTTAGTGCAAACATTTGTAAGCTGAAGTCCAGCATCTAGTACAGTGACAGCAGCTTGGTAAGTCTCACTGCAGATTACTTCCATTAGTGAACATTTGACCTAAATTTTATTGCATTAACTCTGTTTCATATATGAGTTCAACTTTAACTCAAGGCTCTTCAGTTTGATCAAATATCTAAAAAGGAGAATTGAGAAATGGTAATGGCTCTTCCTTATGAGAGAGAGAGATGTATTAGGTTAGTTTTTCTTCCTCTTCTTTGATTATTATGCATTTGGCTGGTCATGTGATCCTTAATGGTCAGTCAGTGAAGCCCATACTGTGCAGAGAATAGTTTCAGGGTAGATGAAGAGAAGATGCTTTCCTGATGTGTGGATAAAACACAGCTCCTTGTAACATGATATGCTGGGCTTGTATGTAAACACAGCCTTTTAAAATCTACATTTAGGGTTTGAGAAAAGAAATCTAACATATCTCTATGCTTTGTTACCATGTTTTCTTTCTAGAAAATAAAAACTTTCTTTACATTCTCGTGAATTCTCTCTAGCTATCTTTATTTCTTTATTTTAAATGTTTGGGTAAATATCTAAAGCCACCTCCATACATTTGGTAAATCCAACATTTGGGAGGGGATCGTGATGGAAAATGAGAGATAAGACAACCCTGCAATGAACAAGGGAATAGTAGTGAGTAGTAGTTTAGATAAAAACATAAATGATTAACAGAAAGAGAGGGAAGTAGAGAAAAATCACCAACAAATTAAGAGGTAAAAAAAAAAATATATGGAAGGTGAAATTTAGCAGGGGCATGAGGAAGAGGAAGGCAAATGCACAGAAAGGAGGGTGAATGAGAGAAATACTGTAATTCCCCATGTATAATATGCATCTTTTTCTAAAAAAATAATAAACAAAATTAGGGGTGCATATTACGCACAGCTACAAAAAAATCTTTAAAAAATTTCCATTTCATCAGTTGATTTTAGTTGTGAAATGACTACTCACCACAAATATACGACAATTTGACACTAACATTTGGTGATTGCGACCCCATAAGGATGTCAAATACAATCATATGTACCTAACAATACTTACAAATGTAAAATAAAATAAGAATTATCATGAAACTAAATTAGAATAATATTATTCTATGTTTAAAACCATTTTTTTTATTAAGAGTAGGAATTGCTGATCGTAATGAAATTGGAGAGGTACAATTTATAGGGTTTGATTACCAAACAAGAGGTGCATATTATGCATGAGTAGAAGCATTTTCCAACACTTTCAACACAATTTTAGTGGTACCTATTATGGATGAAGGTGTATTATACATGAGGAATTCTGGTAATTTAAAGGAGAGAGAAATTTATCAGAGTAGAGCAAATTATGTAGATGAAGTGAAAATATTGTCTTTGAGGGCAACTAAAATTAAGAAAAAGAGATGAAAAAAGTGTGAAAGAAAGAGACAAGAGATTAAGACCAATAAAATATCTTCTATTCATGGTAATCTTTTGTGAGTACTGAGTCGTGATTTTCCTTTGGTAGTTCAGGGTATTGAACAGTCTTCATGCTCAATGTCTGTTCAACACAGGGAACTGTTAGTGAAAAGGGTAGTCAGCTCACTTGAGTATTGCAAGAGGTGGCGGCTCTGCTAGATGACTGCAGTAGTTTTTGACTTTTCTGTGTTCTTTTTAAACAGAGTTTCTACCATATTTTAATTCTGGTGTTTTGGTGAATGACAACTAAAGTCTCCATTTTGAAATTCTCACTGAAAGAGAAACAGGAAATTTCAACATTGAAACTCTCACATTTAAAAAAAAATTTTTTGGTGGGTTCATGCAGTGTTTTGTATCTTCCCAATGTAATTTTCTTTTCATTTCCTTCTTAATTTTTAAACTTTTTCATCTTATTTTTCAAGGAGAGGTGTGTGTGGATTAATGGTTAATAGCATGGAGAGAATGGCGAAATTGAATTAGCCATCAACTGATAAAAGTTGTGTTCACTTCACACTAAAGCACTTGGTTAGGATATGAATCTGTCTCTTCTCACTCCAGCTATGGATCAATTAGCCAGACATAAGAGGCTCTCTAACCTTCATTGGCAACCAGTCTAGGAAAGAGATGGAATTAAAAACTGTTAGGGGAGACAACTCTTTTCTAACAAATCATTGACTCTTCATGGAAAAAAGGGTAGTATATGACAACAACATGGCTGCTGGACAACACATCACCTATAGACAGTGAATTGTTTATCTTCTTCATTGCCAAAAATTGTTGTAACCCAAAATATTAGGAACAACAAAATATAACAAAACACAGTTAAATATATTTTAAAACACAACAATATTCGTTTTTATTCTCACTGTCCAGGATACAACAGGATTGGGTTGGATAGACAATTCACTGTCTACAGGTGGTGTATTGTCCAGCAGCCATGTTGTTGTCTGATACTACCTTTTTTTCTGTGAAGAGTCAATGATTCATTAGGGGAGAGTTGTCTCCCCTAACAAAAACCATGGAGAAAGCAATAAAAAAAACATTCCTTTATCCTTCCCCAGAACAACTAAGTATAGTCTAATGATATTAAAAGGAAAGAAAACCATGACTGCCTATGACTTTTAGGTACATTATACTCAAAGAAACATATATCTTTTTAATGATAGTGTTCTTAGTTGAATGCTTTCTAATAGTTAAATTAATTCATATGAAGTTTGAATAAAAGAAGTGGCCTTGAACTCTCATCCCATATCTCAGGAGCTCATCTTATCTGTCACTGACTTAAAGAAAAAATTCAGTCATAGAAAGCTAATGACTAAACAGGACTTAAATTGATAGTAATATTGCTACTTGTTTCTTCATTCCTTAACACAATATGCTTTGTTTATAACTGTAGTATTTCAAAACTTTGTTTATGGTCAAGAGCAGATAAATATGTACTTGTCAAAGTAATGGTCAAACCATTAACCCAGTGCCAAGCATTTTTAATGTCTTTTTTTCTAATCAATTTCACCCCATGCAAGGCAATAGAGCCACTAAAGCACAAGGGGTTACTGGGTTTGGAAGAATTAGAATCAGAAACTTTACTTAGGAGCAAAAAAGAAAAGAGTAATCAGAAGGACAGTAGATAGTAATTGACATTGCATTTAAATTTTTGAAGATTAAAGTTGGCTGGAAAGCATGAAGCTGGAAGAGAGTTCCACAAGTGAGAAGTGCAAGAAAATAAACTGTTAGCATAGCATTTACAGTTATATCTAACCAGCTCACCTGTAAATTGATGAGATCTTGATCCCAGTCTACTACTGCACTTAAATTCAAAAAGTCTAGGTACCATAGCAAAGAGCTCATCTGAACAATTACGATGAAAGTATTTATAGAAAAGGCACAGAGGCAACTTTATGGCAGTGGGCAACTGACTGAAGTCGAGCTGCCAGATCAGGACCAATAATATTACTGATTCTTCTTTGGATTTTATCAAAGAGCTCTAGATATATGGTAGGAGCACTAGACCATATGTGGAAGCAAGATTCTAAGCAAGGAAGAATGGTGTTAAGAGATATATTGTTTTATGCTTACAATTCATCAATATTTAACTGTTTTTATTTAATAGATTCTTCTGTTTAGGAAAAATAGGCTTGACATAACCTACAGTCTTTGTTTTTATATATGTGTGTCCTTATATATATATATATATATATATATAAATAAATAATTCTATGTATTTAGGCACAAATGTTCTTTAAGGCAGATATTATTAAAAATAACATTTTGTGTTGATTAATTTTAATCAGCTTTGCCAAATTAAGAATAATCCTTCTAAGACAAGGAAGAAAGTTCATCAGAAATTGCCCAAAGATCATTTTGGAAGAAAAGTACAAGAAATATGTTTCAAGCTTTCAACCTGTCATCATCAGAGTAGGTAAAAACAATTGGTTTCATAGAACTTTTCTGAATTACAAATAATCCTTCTCAGACAAAACTCACTTTCTCTACATAATTTAGAATGGGACATGCCAAACAATTCTCTGATGTTCAAGGAGGAGAAATTATTTAATTGAATCTTGCTGGCAAGAATCTTGAAGAAATATCTAAGCAGGTGATGACATCAAAATTTACCATTTCAAAGATGTGTTGTTTTTAGAGGAAGAACAGTTTGCAATAAAGAAACATTCAGGAAGACCTGTAAAGGTCAGAGCATATCAAAAGGTGAATGAAGTATTGTATCTTTCAAAGTATTCCTCACTGATCAAGGATCAGCTTTCTCCATTGCAAACGGTTTTATCTGGTGTGGTGAATTGTATTCTGAAAATGAATCTTAATTGTATTTTGAACAAAATGTATTATTTGTTTTGTAGGAAAAGTACTTCTCATGGTCAGGCTAAGAACTTTTCATCACTCTCATATATATGACATGGTCTGAAGATTGCATTTTAAGTTTTAAGCATACTCACCATTCAGTGTTGACCTCTATGTCCACTCTTATATTTATATACACACTCTCATATATTGATCACTTTTACCCATAAATATAAGATACCTTAAAACTATATTTTATCATTTTATATATATAACGTGTGTGTGTGTGTGGACATAGAAGTCAAGGTTCTGTTTCTATATAACAGTTTCACACTTCAATGCGACTTTCAAACCAATAGAATTGTGTTGATTGATGTTAAAATGAATAATTTCAGCCATTAAACCATTTTTCTTTAGCAAAAATATTTTTATTGAAGTTCCAAGTGTTTTAGAGGCATTCTTAATCTTTTCTTTTCTTTTTTTTATAGTTACCTCTGCTTCAATGGAAAAATTGTATGAAATACTTTTACGTCCAACAGTGAGTATATGTGTATTTTACTTATATAAGACACACTGCTGTAAGCAAATGTATTTGATTCTCAGATTATTTTGCTTCATTTTTGAACTGATTATAAATAAGACAGATTTTATTTACATAGTGCATCGAAGAAGATTGATAATTATGTCCCTTTTCGATACAGGCAATCATGACTTTCAACAAATTCTTGTCCTTTGTAGCTCTTAGCAATTTTTGTCTGTACCACCCCTCCCACTTTCCTTTCCACCATACATTCACAAAAAAATGTCAGGTAGCTGTTCCACTGCTTCCTCTTTCCCTTTTGCCTTAGATATGTCCTGTAAGTTTTCCAATACTTCCTTTCTCGTTGTGTCCCAGAAATATCTACACTCTTCCTGATTCTAAGTGTAAGTGACCTCTTTTTATTTTCCTTAAGACTTCCTTGTTGTTTACATGCTTCGTCCATGGTATTCTCAACATCCTTCTGTAGAACTACATTTTTGTTACCTCAAGTCTTTTCTTCATCTATGATGTCTATCTTTCATTGTCATATAGCAGGACTGCTATTACAGTAGACTTTTCTTAATACTATGCTTTACTCTTTTTCTATAGCTTTAAATAAAGCTTCTGTTTTATACAAATTTGTTCCAAATCATTTTACTGAATTACTTCCATTAATGAACAACAATTTTTCTATTTATGTAACAAATATTTTATTGGATTTCATTGCCTTAACCATTATGATGGTGCTTTTGAAAGTATGTTTACAGTCTTGTAAGATATATCACCACCATAGTCCTAACTTATGAGCAGAAATGAAAAGATTATTTGAAAAATGAACTGATATTTTAGTTAATCTAGTTTCCTTTCAATCTTGGTGTCTTATTCTGCATCCTTTACAGTTGCAGTGTTTTTTTTTTGTTGTTTTATTTACATCTTACACTAGATTCTATCCATCTCCCACAATGTAATCTTGCTACTTACATTTTAAAAGGTCATTTTTTTTTCTTATCTGAACAATATCTTGTCAAGTAATCATTCAGCTGGTCCCAAACTTTTTATTGAAAAATCTAAAAGAGCCTTTACATTAGGTTGAGTGATAATTTTTTTAAAATGTTCACCCTATACAAGGCCCAAGAGCCACTCAAGCTAGAGGGACACTGAACGAGCTCATTGTATGAGCAGTAAGTGGTGGAGTTTATGAGGACATGCGGGAAAGATAACTCTAAACTTGCAGAGATTAAGACTGGAGTGGTTAGGAAATTATCCTATTGGGAGTCTGTTCCACAAATTGCCATTCATAGGAAGAAGCTTTTAGCATGGAACTTACTTCTTACTAATGGAATACAAAAGGAATGAAGATAGCTTGACTCACAGTACGTAACATGTTGGGTCTTGTGAGAGTTAGAATTGGTGAAACTAAGGAAGGTAACTCATTAAAACATTTCCCATGGAAAT
Organism: Acanthosepion pharaonis; assembly: GCA_903632075.3. Taxonomy (NCBI): domain Eukaryota; kingdom Metazoa; phylum Mollusca; class Cephalopoda; order Sepiida; family Sepiidae; genus Acanthosepion; species Acanthosepion pharaonis. Next base: position 284,095 of record CAHIKZ030005606.1, read on the forward strand.
AGCAAAATAGTAGTGAGAGGCTTGCAATATTTTGTCTGTGGGGAAAGGAGTTGTAAGGTGGAAAACAATTTATCACCCACAAGGCCACATAGATGTTTTTGGACTCTATTGACACTGGAAAGTGAAGACTAGACAGCTTCAGCTCATATATGACAGCAGTACTCCATTTTCAGCCTGATCTGGATCTTTTAAACAATGAGCATTGAAGGAGGAGTCAGGTATTTACTGGAGTGGAAGAAGGTAGTGACGTTTTTTTTGCAGCATCATTAGTGATAGAGTGTATATAAATGTTCCAGTTGAAGTCTTAATAAACTTTATCTTTTTGTTATTTCTGCCAAACCCTGTTCTACCATTCATTTACTCAAGTCTATCATGCATGTTACTGTTGTAATGGAATGTTCCACTCTCCCTATTACCTATTGTGAACTGACTATATCAGTAATATATGTAGTGTGCATAGGACATACCAGAGTCTGACTGACTTCAGGAAGTGTTAGTTGACTCCCTGTCTTTCAGTAGTGTATTGTCTTTTAAAATAAACCTCTCTTTCTTCAATCTATGCCCATATTGCTGTTCCTTCCACTCAAGTACCACCTTTGTCTGTTTTAACCTTTTTAAGTATACAACAGTTACACACTGCTTTCCTCTGTTGCTCAATCTGTCTCATGAGTATCAGATTTTTCAAGCCCTCCTTCCTCATTATGTGCCCCAGAAATTTCAACTGCCTCATCCTCATGTTATGTATGTTTCTTTTTTGTTTTCTCTAAAATCTTGTCATTGCTCACATGGTCCATGGTATCCTCAGCATCTTTCTGTAAAACCACATTTCTGTTACTTTGTTTCCTCTTCATCCTTGAGGAGATTGCCCAGCATTTATTGCCACACAGGAGGAACATGTAACAGTTCAGTACTCTTTTCTTCACTCAGTATTTAGTATTGCTCAGGATCAACAACATTCTTGTTGATTATAAACCTCAAAGAGTTTTTCTAGCTGTTATGGGATCATCGAGGTATTATTGGTAAATACACTTCTTTATCCTGTGGGAATTGATATTTTCCTTTCAACATTTTCAAAACATTCATTACTGTTTTATCATCTTCCAAAATCTACAATATTCTCAAGAATATGTTCTTGAGAGAACACCATAAGTTATTAAATATGGCAAGTCAGTTTTGCTCCCATTGATCTGTTAGAGCTAGGTCAGCAGGCAAGATCAACTGCCTGACTCTAGTTATCTAGATTTTTTTAGGTGTACTCATATACCATTGTATCATCTACTAAAAATTGAAGTATGCTCTTATGCAGATCATTAATATAAAGCAGAAAAAGGTTAGGACTGAGAAGCAAGCCTTGGAGTATGCCTGCATTGATCCCATGGGTCTCAGTTGACCTACCTGTTAGGAAGGACTTGATAACTGAGAAGACTCTTCCAGTTATTCTATAGCTGAGAGAGCTTGTGTAGCAACCCACTATCCCACACCTTGCCTTTGATATATCTAATGTGATATTTATTGTCTAATGTTTCATTGATTCTGTGCCTAATAACAGTTAGGATATCAGCAGTGGACTTAGCAGATTAAAATCCATATTGTTTGTTGCTCAGGTTCAACAACATTGTTGTTGATTATAGCCTCAAAGAATTTACTGATGAAACTAAGTAAGCTGATGAGTCAATATTGTGACAGAGATGAGTGCTCCTATTTAATTTCCATTTTTATTTATTAAATTTATTATTCAAAAAATAAAGTACAGTTGCATTTTATTCAATTATATATTAACCATTATTTGCATTGACATTATATATATATATATATATATATATATATATATATATGTTATATATTAACCATTATTTGCAAAATATTAGGATGAGTTATAAATAATTTTGCTTTGTTTATCAACTTTATTCTTCAAAAATAAAGTTCAGTTTAATTTTATTCAATTATCTGTTCACAATTATTTGCAAGGAATTGTTACCATTTATCAGGCAGCTCTTTGATAAGAGAAAAATTCTGCATGTTTTGATGGGAAAAAGTTTTTGATGTACTTGTGTCTGGTTTTCATTAGAGGTTTTCCCCATCACTGCAAAATGCTTTATTTTGTAGTGATTTTTAAAAAATTTTTTTAAAAAAAATATAAAGGAAAAGAGAATAATTTGTTGGTGCAAGTTCAAGTGAATATGACAGAAAGGGTAGAAAAGACTGAGTTCCAAAATTCTTTTCTTGTGTTTTTCTTGCTCTATGTGGACAACATTTTTCCTATTGATAAGTGAAGAGTGATTTTTGACCAAACTTTTATAGACATGTTCCAGCTTCCGGACATATAAAAATGCATTTAATGTTTCATTGCATTTTAAGAACTCTGAACCAATAGTACCTCGATGATCTCATAACATGTACAATTTAACCTTTCCTTGATGGATCTCAGCTTTTGGGGTCGGATATGGAGATTTATCCTCGTCAGTCCACTGCTTTTGCTATGAACATTGTTGTATGACACCCATTTTTTTTTATCACTTGTTATGATTTATTTAAGGAACAATTAGTTTTTGTTTCTATTTTTTTTTTTTTTTTTTTTTAATCGTTTCACCCCAAACAAGGCAATAACATCACTAAGACACAAAAGGTTATTGAGAGTAGAAAACAATGAGAAGACTTTAATGAAGAGAAAGGACAATAAAAGAACAGGATTTAGTAAGGCAGATGGTGATTGACATTGCATTTAAATTTTGAATATCATAGATTGCTGGGAAGCAAGAAACCAGAAAAGTTCTACAGGTGAGAAAAGAAACTATTTTAGTAGAACTTAGTTACAGTGAAACTATGAGACCTTGTTGCCAATCTAGTAATACACTTAAATTCACATGGTTCAGGTACTAAGGAGGTGATATTAGAACAATTGCCATGAAAATATAGAAAAAAAAAACAGAGAGAAGCCACATCTTGATGGTAAGAATGTGACTGAAGTAGAGATGCCAGGTCAGGACCAATAACATTACAGACCCTTCTTAGAATTTTGAGAATTTCGAGATATATGGCTGGAATACCAGAAAAGATATGGCAGCAATATTCAATGAATGGTATATTTATAAATGTAAAAGATGAATTCTGTCAAGAAAAATTGTCTGGCATGATACAGTGAACCAACTTTCCTAGCAACAGAATCAATATAATTGCTCGACTTCATCCCAATGGAAAATGTGTGACCAACAAGGCACAATGATTTGTTCACCTGGAGGTTAGCATCAGCCATGCTGATGGAAGTCCAGTTATATTTGTCATTACAATTGGTTCCCCAAAGCGGAAATTATTTATGACTCTACCTGATGATTTTTTTTTTTTTTGGTGATGTCATTTTCTTTTGTGAAATCCTTACCTGTTCTGTGAATTGTTAAGATAGATATCCTTTAAATTCAATTTTGTGCTAACCTCCAAAAATCTGGAAGACCAGAATTTAGCAGCTGATCTCTCCTTTGACCTAGCCTAGTGATGCAATCAAAGAAGGACTGGCTTGTAACATTCAGTACCTCCAAAATCAGATTCATAACATTTCATCACCACTGAGGAGACCTTGAACTTTCACCCATCATGATGGATGGGTCATCTCTCAAGGAGGCCCCTTGTCTTGAACATATATTAGATCTCAAGTGGGACACAAATATCTGATCTATTGCTGGAAAAATGATTGGTTCATTGTACCACTCCAGTAAGTATCTGACTCCACTCCCATTATACTGTTGGAACTGCCCAACCCTCACTTGTTTGTTTGATAGAGTTCAAAAGCATCTACACTCCCATTTTTCTAAGCAAAAATGGAGTGCCCACTATAAATATTATTTGAAGTAAGGGTCACAAATTCATATCAATCCAACTAAATATGTTAGCTCTATCACTGATATTGAGTGCTTTCCAATAAGTACCATGCATATATAATATATAAATAATATATATAAAAATTGCATATATATATATATATATATATATATATATATATATATATATATATATATATATATATATTTCAAACCATGAATTTAGCAATCAGTAATCCTGTTCAGTCAGTAACCCAGCACTAATTCTCATAAGAACATTACATTTCCTTTGTCACTGCATGGACTGACCACTACTATTCAGTTGCCCTAGCTTCAGTATCAGCTGTTTTTTTTTTTAATTATTTTCAGTCACTGGTAAGGTATTTCTAGTTGTTTTTCATGCCTTTTTATTATAAGCTGCTGACTTTTAACTCTAGTCATAGCTTGAATAAAAACAAGAATTATTATCCATAACAGGTAAGGTAGAACTTCTCAAAAAAAAAAACTTGATGGTGGCATATCTGTTCAAAATTTATGTAATGTATGCAGCAATGACTCAATTACATTTTATGACTTAAAGAAACAAAGTCAGTAAAGTGTTAAAGGTCCCAGTAATGTTGAATTAGCTATGTTCTCACTCTCTCTCTCTCTCTCTCTCTCTCTCTATATATATATATATATATATATATATATATATATATATATATATATATATATATATATATATATATATATATATATACACACACACACACACACACACACACAGGCATTAGAGAATTTTTTGCAACATGATGACGTGTGCTGAAACCCTCACAGTATTTAGTATTGTTGAAGTTATTACTAATAACATTTTTTGTTGAGATTTACAAATTATGTATAAAGTCCACATTGGACAAAATGTGTCAGCAATTACCAGTTTTCCTATTGTCATTTTTATTCATAAACTATGTTTTGTATAAAGGTAAAAGATAATAGGAAAACTGATTAGCTGATGTGTTTCATCCAATGTGAACATTTTCAAGGCAAAAATGAAATGAATTTATGAAAACAAAGTAACTATTAACAAATAAAATGTCCTTAGCAACTAGAAGAATTTAGAAAATGCTATTGTATCTTCTAGTTGCTAAGGACATTTTGTTTGTTGTTAATACTAGTTACTTTTTCAATAAATTAATTTTGTTTTTGCCTTGAAAATGTCCACATTAGACGAGACACGTTGACTAATAATACAGTTTTCCTATTGTCTTTTAACTTTGTACATAGTCTTTTTCCACAGGTTAACTCTGAGAAATTTTTCAAACTGTTTTGTTCGATTTTGTAAACAAATTGATGAAATTTGAATAAGTAGATATGTTTGGAAAAATACTTAGACAAAACCCTACTTTGCAGTTTAATAATTTCTTTAATTTAATCTAATTTGGTTTTAATCGATCACAGACAGACAGACTAATGGAAGTCATATTTTATATATATATATATATATATATATATATATATATATGTGTGTGTGCATATGTACTCATATATTTTAACAATACCAATTTGAATTTATCAGAAGGAATTTCGAAGGGATGCATTGGTATCAAATAAATTTGGCTGTGAAAGAAATTTACATTTCATTAATGGTTTGCTTTCAGACACTGATACAATTCTATAACTTAATAAATAATTAGGCATTTTTTTTGTCACCATGTAATTAATTAGCATCATTGATATTTTCCTTTTATGCACTAAAGAAGCTTCTTTTTGGTGTCACTTTAAGATTTTGGCTGATTACTTTGGTAGTTTTTACAATTTGTGTTATCAAAATGTTATCAGTTACCATTTGTGCTATTATGAATTTCAGCTGTATTGATTATTACTGGAGAGAAAAAAAAATTAAAGCAGGTTACAAAATTGAACAAAAATAGTTTGGATAAAATAAAAATATAGTTTGAAAAATTTCTCAGAGTAGAAAAAGACAATATGTACAAAGGTAAAAGACAATAGGAAACCTGTATTATTAGCCAACATGTTTTGTCCAATGTGGACATTTTCAAGGCAAAAACAAAATGAATTATTGAAAACAAAGTAACTATTAACAACAGACAAAATGTCCTTAGCAACTAGAAGATACAATAGCATTTTCTAAATTCTTCTAATTGCTAAGGACATTTTATTTGTTAATATTTTTTTTTTCAATAAATTCATTTCATTTTTGCCTTGAAAATGTCCATTTTTGAATATCAACACCTACTTATTTGTGTAGATTTTGGCATGAAAAATGATAGGCTTTGTTGTTATTTAGTATTTGCTAATACAGGTTAGCCATCACTAATCTGGCAATCAGTAATCTTGTTAAAATAGCTTCCCTGTGACTTTTCTATAAATACTTTCATGGTAATTATTCCTCTATGGTATTTAGACTTTATGAATTTAAGTGCAATAATAGATTGGTGACAACATCTCATGTTTTTACAGCTAAAATGGCTTGATGTAACTGTAAATTCTATGCGAACAGTTTCTTTTATTGCATTTTTCACTTGTGGAACTCTCTTCTAGCTTCTTGATCTTCCAAAATTTAAATGCAATATCAGTTAACTTCTGTCTTCTTAATTCCTGTTCTTTTCTTATTCTCTCTCCTTAATAGTGTTTTTTTTCTCATATTCATTAAAACTCGGTAATCACTGGTGTCTTTGCAGCTTTATTGCTTTACTTGGGGTGAAACGGTGGAGTAATCGATAGCGGCTCGGATTGAGGAATTGGAGAGCCTAGTTTGAATCCCAGTCAAATCCATTACATTCACTTAGGTGCTAATACCTTTGAGAAAGGTATTAATTCTCTTCTTCTCCTCCCAGCTATGGGTAAATATCAGGACAGACCAGGTTCTATAGCCTTGGATGGCATCTGGTCTACTGCAGAAAGTAATTGCAACCTACTGTTTGAAAAAATCTGCCTCGTCAGTCATTTATCGAAAGATACATGATCACCCAAGTGTGTATCATGCATGGCACATAACTGACTTTGGGTGAAATGATTTTTTAAAAAAAATCTGTAATGCAGCACTAATTTCCATGATGGCAATTTCATATTTCCTGCCACTCCTGTTTGCTCAACCAATAAAACATTTCTACTTGTCTTCTCATGCATTTTTATAATAACTTGCTAACATTTAGCCATTTTCCTACCGAATGCAATAATTTCTTCTGGTGGTGTGAATTGCAGATGCGATACATTATCCAGATAAGGTAGAAATTGATTTTCATTTTTCTCTTTTCCTTTATTAATCAGCATGTCCTAATTTATAGGGTATTTGAAAGATAGGATGAAGTAGTTTATAGTTAAATTTCTTCTGACATATCCATCAGTTTATCTTGGGTATGACGATAAATTACATTCAGCAGCAACGCATCTGATCAGGAGGTTTTGAGGAGTGTGGAACCACCACTTAATTGCTGTTGTTCCAAAGTCCAACCTGGCTCAGGGTGGTGGTGGTGGTACCTGTTAGGGTCCCAGCTATAGTCAAATAGTTAACCCCCAATCTGGGGCCAAAACCCTATGAAAGTATAAAAATATATTTTTATAGTAAAAATACCAGCAATACATTTTTGCATAAAAACATTACCAAAAATACCTATTTATAGTAAAATTATCAACAATACATTTTATTTGTAGTTGAAGGCATAAAATTGTGTTCAAAAATATTTAGATTTCGGCATTAAATAACCTACAGAGGTATTGATATACTACTAAACAAAATTAGCCAAAATCATTGAGAGTGCAATCATTCATGATGGCTGGAGAATTTTTAGCATCTGAATGGTATTGATGAAATGACATTAGCTTGATTTTTGAGTAACAAGCCAGTTATTTCCCCATTGGGATTTTAGAGCTTGATCAGAGGAGAGATCAGCTTCAAGGCTCCAGTCCACTTGGTTATTGCAAGTGTGTTTGTAAATAGTGTTATCTGCATAGATGTTTACTAGAGATCTGAGAAAATGTTCCTTGGTAGATGGTTAATAAAAATCAGAGAGTAGGACTAAGAAGAGAGCCTTGGGGGATACCTTTTTTCTTTAAATAATGCAGTAAGTTATTGCCAGACATCAAGGAAAAAACTGTTGACAATATTTACTTTTCCTTAGAAATGGATTTGGATTGCATAAAATCAACAAAACTTATAACAATATTGGTTGATCTTTTATGAATTCATGTAAAGCTGAAGTTGGTCAGTTTATCTCCACCTTACATTAGTAGAAAAAAAAACTTATATTTTAAGCATCTACCAACAATAGCTTCATGTCTCGCACCTCTCGCTTGTGGAACTCCCTTCCCTATTCCAGTTTCCCTGAGAGTTATAATCTCCAGCTATTCAAATGTAATGTCAATCAACATCTCCAGTTGCCTTGATCGATCCACTGTCCTTCTCCTCATCCTTTCCTCTATCACTCCCATCTGATCTTGCTCCAAATTTTCTGTAACCCCTTGCATCCTAGTGGCTTCTCACCTTGCTTGGGGTGAAACGCTTAAAAAATCAATTGCTAAGATCTGCTACTAAGAAAGTTGATGCATTATGTCATGCTAGACAGTTTTCTAGTAAGAATCCATCTTCTAC
>CAHIKZ030005606.1:297500-387500 GCA_903632075.3 Acanthosepion pharaonis
ATTAAGAAAGAAAAAAAAAAAACAAGACATGTTCTTCTGCAATAGAAATAGCTGAGATACATCCAAGGAAAAATTACATTAATATTATTTTAATAGCCACCTTATGATGAGCTGTGGCTCAGTGGTTTGTTCTAGTCATAAGTGACCAGAGAAGAAAAACCTAAACATCAATGCTTTGGCTAAGGTATACTGCTTGAGTTATTTTTTATTAAACACATTTAGTGGATAAATGTGTTTAAGTAGGCATACCTAGGTTTTTTTTAAATAGTGTAAATCTACCAGCTTGTTCACTGGAGAGTCTTGATAAAGAAAATGTGACATGATTGAGTTATGTGCTCTTTGACAAAATCCACATCTGATCCTGATGTCTTTAGTTTATCATTTGATCTTTATTTAATCATGCTATATTTTTGAGTATGTTTACCATTTTCTTTGAACAAGCCATCCATAACCCAGTTTGCTGAATACTTTTCATTGCAACTGATTGGGCTGTCATTTTTTATTTTTTTATCCACAGACAACGCTAATTAGGTGTGTACATTGTGTATGGATATCCATGTATTTTTGTGTAGACTTATATAAATAAACACAGATTACTAAATAATTTGAAAGTGTCAGACCAGAAACATTTCTGTATTAAGGACAAAATGGAAATTTTTTTTGAGTTCAAATTGACTGAAATTGAAAATATTGTTATTAGTAGTTCAGAACATCTCTCTGACATCAAGATGATCAAATTTCAAATCTAAATTGTTTGTCCATTTAAAATACTACATTCATTAGGATATATATTCAGTTTAGATGCAAAGGGTAATTTGCCATCATAACTTAGATGTGTGTTTCAATTTTATTCAAATTTTGTATATGTTCATAAATAATTCTATTTTTGAAAAGTTCAATAAAATATTACAATTGTGATTTTTTTTTTTAATCAACAACCACATGTCTGTGACCAAATTGAGCTTTCAAGCTGGAAGACATTTTTTTTTTTTGTCTTTTATGATTTTGATGCTAAGCCCAGGGTAGAGATTGTCCAGACTAAGTAAGAGGGAAATGTCTTATTTTAAATGCAGCCAATTTGTGTGTGCATGCACATTAAATAGCACAAGCAGCTATAAGTCATATATATATATATATATATATATATATATATATATAATCTCATGCTGACATTGTGTGAAGGGCAGAAAATTATCTTTTTTATAATATAGACTAGTTAACTCATGCCATAAAAATGAACAACAGTATTTAATGATTTTTTTTTATGTAATTGCAAATTACTCTTCATTTATCTGGGAGTTAAAAATAATTTAAGATATAAAATATTTCATTTTATTTCTTTAGTTTAACTAACACAGAACATTATTACTACTGCAATTTTCTGAGTATAAGTTTCCCTTTTATTTATTTTGCCTAAATCTGCCTGCATCCGATACACCAAATTTGGATGTCATACCAAAAGCCAAAGAGTAGTACCTTGTTCTATTTTTTTTTTCACACCTTATGAAAAGAAAAGACACTTACACACAGTTAAATTTTCTTTGATCATAATATTGAAAGTAATGATTATTTTGTAGGTTTTGAACCAAACTAAACTTTATTTACAGTATTTTCTTATTTTGAGATTTTTGGGGGTTTAGAAAAAATGTACTAATTTTTAAAGTATCAGATTCCAAGAAAAAAATCCTTTCAAATACGACTGTAGCTTTTATCCTCAAAATATGGGTGTCTCTTATATTCTAAAAAATATAGGAATTTATAGAGGAGTTCAATTTACTTACCTCTATGTAGTGAACTCTTCCAGTAATAAAGAAAAAGTAACAAACATATACACAAAAACATTCATGTTTTTTTGTGTGTGCATGTATGTTAAGACTTCTCTGTATACTTTTCCCAGGAGTATTTACCTGAAGACTCTTATAATGTGGGAATCATAATTTTTCAATGGAGAATAAGATAGATATACCTTTTTATATTAAATGAAGCAACGGCAGACATTAATTTTGACATTTTGCTTTTATTTAAATATTTTTTTTTTTTTTTATTTTAGTGTGGGAATTATTTAAAAAAATTTTAATGTCAGGTCACTGTGAGTGCTCAGTACTACCTGCTGGATGGTAGAGGCATCAGTAACTAAACAAGTCCCTACCACACCCAGGCTTTTCTGATGAGGAAGTGTGGCTAGACACCCAACAGGATTAAGATGTCATAACATGTCAAAGAGTGGATAAATCTTCCTGTAAGGTTTAATTGCTGTCTATACAATAGGACTTGGATCCATAGCTATGTATGCTGCTAGCACAGTGATGATCTGGCATTGTTGGGTGGAGGGCATGTTAGACTGAAAGTTAATGGCCATAGCAGAGGCCTCCTCATGATGGAATCAACAGACATGTCTGTGACCAAAGTGAGCTTTCAAGCTGGAGGACATCAGATGTCATTTGACCTTGTCAAAACTGATTGGATAGGGGATGTCTTATTCCAATGTTTTATTTCAAACTTAGTCAAATTGTGTGTACATTAAATTAGGCAAGAACATGTACACCTTACGCATATGCAAAGTTAGATGCAGTGTCTAATGCACTGATTGATTTTTTTTTTTTTCCTTTTTTACATTTTATCAACCCTTTGAGATTTATTTAAAGCTGATACATATTTTGGATTGTAAGAATAATTCTTTCTTTCTGGTAGTGAATTAACAATTTTAAGGGGATAATTTTGATTTTTGCCAGATAAAGACCCTACTATTTAACCCATAGCTGGGGGAGGAGAAGAAATAGAATCATACTTCTCCCAGGAGTATTTGCTTGTAAGTGAATGTAATCAACTTCCTGATTTCTCATTCTGAGAATTTGTTACACCACCTGCTCACCCTGTGTGATGGACAGAGAATTGTCTGAGATATATATATATATATAATCCTGACAAAATTTAAAAAATTTTTGACAATTGGAAGTGTCCATGAAATATGTATGCATATACATACATAAATAGGTTAGGAGAGGAATTTACATAGAATTTAGCTTAATTTGACACATTACCAAATAAGAATTTCTTACAAGTTAGTTTATTTGACTTGAAATTTTTAGAATCATCGATGAGAAATATAGTTCCCAGGAGATAATATGCATAATTTGGCAATGAATATTTAAGGGGAAAAAATATGGTTATAACTTTATATAGATTTTCCTATTTGTTCATTATTTAAGGATAAATTCAACATGTTTTACTATTTAATATTGTAAAGGGAATAATGTAGAAGATTGAACCTTTAAATTCTATATTTCGTTGCCATTAACTGGGTAGATGTAACATATTCATTTTATGGCATTAGTATGTATCTATTTTGTTATGTGCATATAACATGTTTACCTCATGGTCTGTGTATGTGTTAAATTAAACTAATATTTTTATAAAGTGTGTATTAAAAATCCAGTATAATTGTTTGATATAGTTAATGCATAATGCTGGGTTACATCATCTGCAAACATTTGGATCTTACGTTCATACTTATCTCATGTTTTTTTGTTTTTTTTTATATTTTAACATTATATTGATTTTTTAATCCTATATATTTCATTTGGAGATCGTCAGTTAATTAGTGTGTTAAATTCGGGTGTTTAAATGTTAGCCTATCACTATTACCCTGCTAAAAAAAATAACTTGTACTTTAATGGATGGCATATCAAACAGTCTGAGCAATGATATGAGATTGTGGTATTATTCAAGATATTTCTGGTGGGGATAGTATCTAAGTTGCTGGAGGCTTCATTGAGCATCAATAACAACTCAGAAATTATCAAATAACAGAGAGAGTTTAATAGGCTCTCTTTCTCTCTCTCATATATCTATATATATAGATGATAATATTTATTTGGTAATCTGTATGGATAATTCCAAAGAGGATATAGATCCAGAGAGAGCTCAATGAGAGCAAATGATTATTATGAAAGTGGAGACTTTAGAAACCCATGGTAATATTTTATTTCGCTAAACTGATACTTTGGTTTCACCTCATCAGACCATACAGTTTCAATGATAAATGAATTTAAAATTTTACCAGGTACAAAAAGAAATATTTAAACATAAATTATGTTTTAAAATATAGATTCAAAATGGGAGAAGGGAACGAGAGAGAGATGTCTGTCTAGAGAAATATATAGAATAAGAAACTGTCGTGTATGAGAGTAGACCATGGATTTCTAAACTCTCCACTTTCATAATTATATATATATAAATAATGAGAGGTGTGTGTATGCACATTTCCCTAAATCTAAATGACAGGCAAGTGTAATATTTTGCATTTTTTTTCATTTAATATTTCCTAAATCTAAATGACAGGCAAGTGTAATATTTTGCATTTTTTTTTCATTTAATTTTCCTTGTCTTATATATCCTAACTCCCCTGCTACCAAAAAAATGATATGGAGAAATTGCTCATTGTGTATTCAAGGTGTGTTATATTACTTGATGTCTTTTGTTTTGTTTTTCACTTATTCTGTTATTATTATCAACTCAAAAATGACTAGTATGAGAGCAAAAATCTGCAGGTTTGTAAAGTTGGCACTTGATATTTTAGAAAATATTGAAATAGAGCATTTTTTTAACACCTAAATTCTCACTCTTGTACAACATTATTACCAGTTCATTCTTTCAATCACTTGCCAAATGAAGGATTCTTTCCTGTTTAATCACACTTGGCTAACTTTGTCATTAATGCTTACATCAAATAAACATTTCCAGAGAAGAAATACTTGGCATTCACTGACCAAACAGTATTACTGTTGGTTGAAATTTATAAAATCTTATTAAAACATTTTTTCAAGAAATTAGATTTTTAATATAGATGGGGCTGTCCTTCCAATCATATGTTTTTTTTTTTTTTTAATCAATTCACCCCAAGCAAGTCAATAATGCCACTAAGACACAAAGGGCAACTGAGAGTGAAAGTGAAGGCTTTAGAAGGAAACAGGAACACAAGTGATAAACCTTTACTCCTGTTCAAAAGACTGGGGAAGAGTGTGAATCAGACAACAGTCAATGGGTGTAAAGATAACACCTTGATTATATTTTTCCTAATACCTGCTGGGTTGAATTGTATAAAAGGAAAGGAAAAAAACCTACTCTAAGAAACTGGAGGTATTAGTTTGGTCACATGAGGTTTTTCCAAAAGGAAATAGTGTAATGTGTTGTATACAATGTAACATATGGTTTACTTGGGAGCTAAGAAGTTTCCAGAGGGGAAATTAGACACATCTGGTCACTTGCACCCTATGGTTGGAGGGAGGGTTTGTGTTCATTTCTTTTATAGAACACCACCTAGTAGGCATTGGAAACATTCACCTAGCAGACAGGGTAGGTTACTCTAGGTCTGAAATTGCGGCTAATACTAAAACATATATGTACATGCCTATGATAAAATTTAATTAGTAATAAATGTGATGGATATATGGGTTCTTATAGATCTTAGTTACCTCGATTTCCTTAAGTCAAGAACTTGTAAAATGTTTCTGGAAGTGAAAAATATTAAAGTACTCTTTCTTCTTTAAGTGCCATGTCTCTTGCAGCTTTTAATAAGTTTTGTCTTTCTGTTTCTGCCATCCATTTACTCAAGCTCACCAAGTATGTTATGCATTGCTTTTCCTCTGTTCTCAGTATGTGCCTCAGAAACCTCAAATGTGTCTCTTCCTGGTGTTAAATATTAGTTTCCTTTTTGTTTCCATTTTCTCCAAAAATTTGTTGTTGCTCACATTTTTGGTCCATGGTATCCTCAGCATCCTTCTGTAAAACCACATTTTTGTTGCTTCAAGTCTCCTCTCTTATCTTTGAAGAGATCATCCAGCACTCACTCACAGGAGGACAGTAGCAGTTTGGTACTCTTTTCCTTGTTTCTAGTGAAATCTCAGTACTGTGCTTAGCTTTTGGAATGCTTCCTTTGCTATCCCAGTATTCCTTTGCATTAAAGCTCATCCATTAGTTAATTGCACTGCAACTCTTGTGCTTTGTGACCAAAATTAATTAAAATCTATGTATTGTTTATTTTTGAAGTTGACCATGGGTAGATGATGGAAAGGAGTTCCATTGTATGAAAAAAGTATTTCCAAGTTGGTGATGCATATTTTTTTTCTTTAAAAAGAAGTGGTGAGAGGGGAATTACCCTCCCCCAAATAAAAATGGATAAACTAATTCTAGGGTCGTTTCAGGGTTAAATGCTTAAATTTTGTAAAATTTTCACCTTGTTTTTTCTTTAATCTTTCTATATTAGTCATTGAATTAATTTATTTTATTCCCTGTTAAAAAGAGAGACAAAATAAAGAGGAATTAATTTTTTTTTTTTTGATTTTTTTTTTTTAATATGAATTCCCTGTTTTTTGCTTTTTTTTCTTTTTTATTAGTAGAAATCATTTCATCTTGCTTACACAAAAAGAGTACAAAGAAAGAAACAAACGAAAACAACAGCCATAAGTTTAAAGAAAAAAAAATCAAAATTAAAAACAAAACCAATTTTGTTTTTGGAAAATCAAAAGTAAACAAATAGGAAAAAAAAAAAAAAATCAAACAAATTCAGATTCAAAAAAAAAAAAAAAATCAATGGTAATAGAACCCAAAACATAATTCATTGGTTGAAGAAAAGTCTTTTAAGTTCTGTATGTGTGGGTGATATATATATATATCACACACTCTTAAAGTATGAACTTGCATACAACAAAAAAAAAATCTCAATTATAGCCTCACCACTCCCAAGTTGGCACTACCAATTTTTGTATAAGGCCATAACTTTTTGGAAGATTGTATAGCATTAATCATCCAGAAGAGTGGGCATGCATATCAGGAAAATTGAATAGGACCAATGACTGCAAGTGGCAGAGGCAAAATTGTCCTTGGTAAGTTGTGCATAAAGAAAAATTTTTGTATTACTGCCACTCTCCTTGTGCCTGCATCTGTTTGTGTGTGTGTGTATATATATATATATATATATATATATATATATATATATATAATCTTGTAAAACTTGTCTCGTGTGACTGCGGATTTTAGAAGTACAAAATTGTACTTACTGCTTGGTAATTTAAGGCCCTGCAGTACATATGTAGAAACTTAATCCGTACTTTTAAATTTGAGGGGTGAAAGCAATGTGTGAGAAAAAATGCATTTGTCTTATTGTGTTTATGCAGATCAGAATCTTTGCAAATCTCAATAATGTATTTTTAACTACTGCTCATCTAAGCATCTATTTTTGTGTTATATATATATATATATATATATATAACAATAACATTGTAAACAAATGTGTAGATCTTTCTTTGCAAATATCTGTGACTCATAAATTTATTTAATAGTGCATATATACATGTGTATTATCCTTGACTCTCTTTCATGCATATATATATATATGCATGGCACAAGGCTATATTTCTAGAGCAATTGGCTCGAATTGAATTGTTTAAAGAATGCTAACTCCAGACTTGTTTGATTTTGTAAGCAGACAAGTATTTTCATGGCATATAACATGGAGTTATGGTAGGTTTAAGTACTGGTAGACTATGGTGTCTGGATAAACATAAGCCTACCAGATACCTTCTACCTTGACTTTGTATATAAAACTTTTGAGATAGATATATCTATTTTTTTTTTTTTTTTTTTTTGGTAAAGAAAAAAAATGGACTTTTATATATCATCAAATGCAGAGTGTATGTGTGTAAATATGCTTTCTTGTGTAAATAATTACTGTGTGTGTGTGTGTGTCTGATTGATTATCTTCAAACCTCTGTATACATACTTCTAGTCATGTTTCTGACTTGAAAAATTAATTTCCTATCTCCACATCTGCAGCATCATCATCATCCGTGATTGTTGCTGCACTTAAGCGTTCATTTATGTTAATAATAAGGATAATATTATACATATCTTGCTCATTGAAATATCACAGGTTTTAAAAGGGTTTCATTAAAAGGGTCTGCAGAAAGAGGTCAGATGATCGTATTAAAAATCCTCAAGTATACAAAAGCATGAATTTTAAAATTTTTTTTTTCTTCTTTTGCATTTAAAATTTGCTTCTAAAATTATGTGAGGAGTTAGAAAAAAAGGAAAGGGAAAAAAAATTGGAAGCTAAATACAAAATGCTCCCTCGTTTTTTTTTTTTTTGTTTTCCTTTTCATTTTGGTTCTTTCTCACCCACATTTATTTTCTTCATTCCATTTTTCTTTGACTCATTCTTCCTAAAATAATTCCAATCAATCCCCACACACAAAAATAAAATAAAATAAAAGGTGAAGAACAAAAATAATAATAATAATAAAAAAGAGACAATTATCATCAGAGAGAAGAAATAAAGAAGATTTTAGAAATTATATTACATTGTGATCACAACAATGACCACCAACACTTCATGCCCTCAATGTCTGTCCATAATGTGAGCCACTTTTCAGAGGTGTGGCTTTTGGGCCTACCACTGCTTGCATGCAATTGTCTGGCTGCAATGGTAATTTATTCACAATGATCCTTATTTTATTCGTTATTATTCATTTATTTTTGTTTTGTTTTTACCTGAATTGATACAATTCGCTGCAACTATTTCTGTTTTTCGAACATTCAAATGTTCGATAACAATTTACATTTTTATTTTAACATCTTGGACATGTGTATATAGCAAAATATTTTTCACTTTCTCTTAAAATCCTAAAAAGCAGGGTTTGGGGGGCACAGGATAAAATTAATCATGTCTTTTATTTTTTTGCTTTTCATTTGTGAAGTTTCTCTCTTCTTTTTTTTTTTCCTTTAGTTGAAAAAAAAAAAAAAAAAATAAAAAACAATATCCATTTTTTATTTCAATCATCTGCTTTCTTTTTGTTTTTTGTTTTTTTTCTCAGTCAATCATTCTCACTTTCATAATTCTTTCACTATTTTTTTTTAATCTGTACCATATCTTTTTACCAACTCCCACAAAAAAGACTCTTTCACCCGCTTCAAGAAATTCTTATTTTGGGGGAGAGGTTTGTGGAGGGAGTGAGTGAGTATCAATCCACTTTTTGTTTTTTTCTTTTTTTTTTTCAGCTTCCCAAACGCCATATTTATTTTTTCCTTTTATTTATTTTTACTTTAAACTTTATTATTTCAACCATTTCAATAATTTAAGAATGTGCCATTCTCTCAACGCCTCTTGATGATTAAAGATTTTTTCAGGCACCAAAATTTAATGGTAGTTTTTATGTATGCATCCAACTTTTAAACATTTGGCTCTGTTTTTCTGTTAGGAATAAAATTATCTTCTGAGTTTTTATTATTCCTTTTATATCCTCTTTGTCCATTTCAAGATTTGCAACGTTTTTTTTTTTCTACAGAGTGGGAGCACCAGTTTCGAGGTAGGGGATGTTGACCTTGCAAAGGAAAACCAGCATAAAATGCGCACCTTGATCCATTCCAAATTTCCATGTATTACTGGCATATAACAAAACAAGGCTGCATAATTGTTTGCTTATTTTTCTTAATCCATTTTCATTAGGGCACAAATTTAAAGGACACTCTGTATTTTTTTTTTTGTTTTTTTTTCATAATCAACCTGCACAAAGCAACACACGCAGACTTAAAATTATCAATCTTAAGAGAAAATTCATTCATGGGGTGGGTGAGGAAAGAGAAGAAAAAAAAAAGGATAAAACTTTCCGATGCTGACAAAACATGTTTGCATCTTGTGATCTGACTTTTTTTTAAAAAAAAAAAAAAAAATCACATTTGATGCGAAAAATAGAAAAAAAAAGAATTAACTGTTTACCCCCTTGTAGTTATTTGAAAAGATTTTTTTTTATTTCCTCCTTCCCTTGTAACAGTCGTGTGTAGCTCTCCAATGTGAGATTTTTTTTTCCTTTAAATAAAATTACATATATAATATATTATCTCTGTCTCATGATAGTTGTTCAATTTAATATATGAAAAACAAACTTAACAACTATTATGGGATAGACATAGTATATTACATATATATGTATAAAATTTGAGTTTTCAAATGGAGGCACGTTTCCTGTTTAGAAGATGGTGTTGTAAAAACGAGTTTGTGTCTTCTAGATCAGTGTTTGAGTTCTCCCTTGACCGATTTGATACAGTCTGCATTGGTAAGAGATGCGAAATACGGCCGGGGGCTCGTGTTACTTTATACCTTGGCTTTTCCTTATGACTTCTTAAATTATAACAGGAACAAGAGCAAACACTAGTTAGGTCATTAAATTCTGGACTTTCTTGGGCCCCCGACACTACACTCCCATTGGCTGTTATGATATCGCCATCCAAGCGTACAGCACCCTGGGCTGCGGCAGCTGCTTCCAACTCTTCTCGTCGTTCATCCTCCGTGTTCATGGTTAAGAACCGGAGAACAAGTAAATTCATTGCTGCAGATATTACTGCAAGACCAAAGAGGATAAATATAAGACTAAAAACAACATATTGTGGCTGCTTTTGCAAAGCGCCATTTTTTTGTAGTGCCACATAGTCACCAAAGCCTATTGTGGTTAAAGTAATAAAACAGTAGTAGAAAGAATTAATATATTCCCATTTTTCATAATAGTTAAACGCAGCAGCGCCTGCTGTCAGAACAATGACTGAGAGGTTCATGGCGACCAAAATTAGGTTCGTTTGAGATACGTCCGAATTTTTCATTTTTAAACACTTCTTCATCTGTTTGAGTAAAAAAGTCACAAATGTGTTGAGACGTTCTCCCACGCTTTGGAACATGACGATGCAGAGGGGTATTCCGACAAGTGCGTAAAACATACAGAAAATTTTCCCGCCAACAGTCTGTGGAGTACTATGGCCGTATCCTGAAAAGAAAAAAATGAAATAAGAATTGATATTCTGATAGTAACCCATTAATCCCTACAGAATAAGGAATCATTATTACTCCTGAATTATGAAAAACTCATGAGTTTGGGTAAATAAGATGCAACGTGTAATGTAATGATATTGACAACAGAATAAAAATTAAGAACACGTAGATTCAAAAATAAATACTCATATAAAATATATTAATAAAACAGGCTTACAGAATCATTCTTTTTAGAGTTTTATTGGCATAATGATGCAGAAAAGAACTTCATTGCTTTAAAATTAAATATCTATGAAAAATTCTTAGTTGAAGCTTCAGAATTCATAAGTGTAGATGTTGTAGGTTTTCACTTTCATGTGGAGAGGGACTGAGGCTTTATAAAAATCATATTGTTTATATCTAATCCAGAGAAGGTAATCTCACACAACTGTCTCAAAAATATTCCAAAGTGGGATTTAAAATTTTGTAATACGCATGAATAAGGTAAATGTTCAAAGAAATGAATTATGCATTGCTTACCCTATTTAAAATATCATGTATGTGTAACATATTATTTCAGTTGTATCTACTTTGAGTAGAAATTCACTCAACCTTCCTACTGTATTAAATGCTTGAAACTTGTAAGATATTCACTCTAGAAAATTTGTACTGTGTTTTCAAAATAAAACACTATGGCACACTCAGAAGAAATATTGAGCAAATTTGAGAAAGGGCAAAAGTCTAGCAGTACATATAGTGCCCGTCATTCAGTAGCAATTCCTGAAAGCCAGATGAACAAGAATTTTAGTGAACTATATTGAATAAGATTTCATGTTATTTATATATTCAATTAAATATTTTTTAAAGTTAAAATGTTTGGACAAATGCACATGTGTTAAAAATCTTATTCAATACCCAGGCGAATGGTAGATTTATAAAAGTACCTCACAGATTCTGGTCAGAAAAATCGTATAGTATGACAGTGAACCCACTTTCCTAGCAGCAGACTTAGGAATGGATTTGTGATAACTGTTCCAATTCCTAGAAATGGAAAACCATAATCCACTCCTTTTGTATTGTCTTCATATAGTTTCTGGATAATAATGACTTAGTGATACATATCTTACTAATTAACGCATATCCGGGGAAAGAGGATGTGGATTCCTACCTTTCCCAAGGGTATTTACATGTAAGTGAATATAACTGCTACAAAACCAAACCATTAACCTGAATCTCTAGTCATGTTCTTGAATAGTTTTGTCAGATTAGGTCTTTCCTATAGATGTCTTGCATGGCACCAAACCTGTTCAGAAATATTTAAACTGTGTGCTGTATACAACCGTATCCTCAGATCAATGGTTAAAAATAGCTTTGAGCAAGTGAAGCCTGAGGGTCTCTCCATACCTTGTGGACTGATGCAAAACAATCAAAAACAAAAAACTGTACCAAATAACAAGAACCACATCACAACAGGTAAAATATCTATCATGCAACTCAAGGAGAAAATAATGACATAATCAAGATGTTGATGTTTCACAATACTTCAAACAAAACTTTTTTTTAGCACAAATTTGCTTTAAGTAAATTGTTTTTTATCAATTGATTTGTTTTTTATGGCTTATCAACCCATTAGAGATTATTTAAAGCCAGAAAATATTTTTAGATTGTAAGAATTTGTTTTTTTTGAGATAATAATGATTTAGTGATACAAGTCTTACTAATTAACCCATAGCTGGGGGAAGAGGATGTGGACTCAAACCTTTCCCAAGGTTATTTGCATGTAAGTGAATATAATGAATCCAACTAGAATTGAAACTCAGCTCTCTGATTAACAATTCCGAGACATTATACATTACACCAACTGCACATCCAAGCTTATTATTTGCATGTAAGTGAATATAATGAATCCAACTAGAATTGAAACTCAGCTCTCTGATTAACAATTCCGAGACATTATACATTACACCAACTGCACATCCAAAGCTTATTATTTGCATGTAAGTGAATATAATGAATCCAACTAGAATTGAAACTCAGCTCTCTGATTAACAATTCCGAGACATTATACATTACACCAACTGCACATCCAAGCTTATTATTTGCATGTAAGTGAATATAATGAATCCAACTAGAATTGAAACTCAGCTCTCTGATTAACAATTCGAGACATTATACATTACACCAACTGCACATCCAAGCTTATTATTTGCATGTAAGTGAATATAATGAATCCAACTAGAATTGAAACTCAGCTCTCTGATTCTGATTAACAATTCCGAGACATTATAGTGAATATTGACACCAACTGCACAATCCAAACAATTCGAGACATTATTTGCAAAGTGAATATAATGAATCCAACTAGAATTGAAACTCAGCTCTCTGATTAACAATTCCGAGACATTATACATTACACCAACTGCACATCCAAGCTTATTATTTGCATGTAAGTGAATATAATGAATCCAACTAGAATTGAAACTCAGCTCTCTGATTAACAATTCCGAGACATTATACATTACACCAACTGCACATCCAAGCTTATTATTTGCATGTAAGTGAATATAATGAATCCAACTAGAATTGAAACTCAGCTCTCTGATTAACAATTCCGAGACATTATACATTACACCAACTGCACATCCAAGCTTAACACATCTGATATTCACACATGGTCATGCATCTAGGTACAGACCAGGCTTGACATTGCTTAACTTTGGTGATCTACAAGAAGTGGTGTTGTGACTGTAAGCCTAGTAAATTCGTACAAAAAAATAGAGCTGATCCAATTTTAAAATGTATCAATAAATAATGTTGTGTTAAAAATGTCATCTGAAGATAAACTCACTTTTTAAACATGATAAATAAGAGGATTGAAATGGGTGGCAGAGATAAATATATCTTGTCCCCCCTCCCACTCCCAAGTAATACTTATGTTTTTTTTTCTTTAAGCATTACGCCCCGAGCAAGGCGTGAAGCTACTAAGATGCAGGGGGTTGCAGAAGATTTGGAGCAAGAGCAGATAGGAGAGATAGAAGAAAGGATGAGGAGAAGGATAGTGGGTAGATCAAGGTAACTGGAGATGTCAATTGACATTACATTTGAATAGTTGGAGATTATAGCTCTCGGGGAAACAGTAACTGGGAAGGGTGTTCCACAGGCGAGAGGTGCGAGGTATGAAGCTATTAGAGTAGAAGAGACGGCTACATTTAATAGTTTCAACAGTGTAAGGGTGGGAGCGGGATGCCAGCCTCGTAGGGCGCTTGAATTCATGAAGTCTGGGAACCAGTGAAAGCAGCTCATCGGAGCAATTACCATGAAAGTATTTCTAGAAAAGACAGAGAGAGGCAACGTCGTGTCTGTGAGAGAGTGACTGTAGACGAGACGCCAGATCAGGGCCAATTATATTACATATCCGTCTGTGGATCTTGTCAAGAACTCCAAGGTAAACAGAAGATGCCCCAGACCATATATGGCAGCAATACTCCATGCAAGGGCGAATGGTTGATTTGTATATTTGAAGTATCGATTCCGGAGAGAAAAATTTCCTGGCGCGGCACAGAGAGCCAACTTTCCTCGCGGTGGAAGAAGCAATTGACTCAATGTATTTGTTCCATCTCAGGTCAGCAGTCAACGTGAGACCGAGCAGACGCAGGGAGTTGCTCTCAAGAAGTTGACTATCAGACATTCTAATGGGAGGCAGGGAAGGATCTCTATGGTGATTAATAGAGAGTAGTTTAGTTTTTGAGGCGTTAAAGTTGACCAGCCAATTCTTGCCCCACTTAACAACCGATTGGAGGTCCATTTCAAGACGCACGGCCAGGTTAGTTTTGTCACCGACACTAGATTTGTTTTTGAGACAGGAGTAAATTGTAGTGTCGTCCGCGTAGATGCCAACTTGGGAATCTATAGCGTCAGGAAGGTCATTGATGAAAATAAGGAATAGAGTGGGGCCAAGGATGGAGCCTTGGGGAACACCCGAGTTCGTGGGATAGGAACGGATGGCTGAATAAAAACAAGGACATATACATAACATGTGAGAGAAAACACTTTATCTGCATATTTATAGAAGCTATAGTTAGACAATAGCTTTTTCATGCAGTGGATTGAATACATATTAGATATAGAAAAGTGAAATATGGTATTACTGATGGGTTGTCATACATTGTGTCATTTAGAATTGACGTGCAGCCATTTTGAGAAATTAACACATTGCATAACCTCTGACATGTGCATAAATTATAATTGAGTCAATGGCAGATAATTAAATTTTGTAACATTGCAAAAGAAATATTCCAAAGTTGTATTTTCTTATGACAGAGAAAGTGTTCTGTTTAGCATTGTTTTAAAAAAAAATTAAAATTTTCAGCTGTAAAGAAAGTCTTACTAATTGAAAGCACAGAGGATTGCTTAGGAAAAAAAAAATTAAGGTCATGGTTAAAAATCTTTTTGAAGGTCTGACAGTTACAGATAAATAAAATAAACTTTTATAAATAAATAGGCAAAAGCAAGAAATGGAAAAATCTTAATCAGCTGGCCTTAATCCCAGAATTCAGAAACTCACTTTCTTGCTTGTGATCAGACATTTGTCATGAAGGATTATCTTGATTTCATGTCTGGATCAGGTTAAAATAAATGACTCCACACTCTTATAGTACTTCACTTAAAACCACAGCACACACATCCACTATTTGCATATCTCTATCTAAGGCAGGATGTGTGTGTGTGTGTGTGTGTATAACAAATGCACGGCCGCAATTTTCGACAGATTTGCACAAAAATTTACATGCACATGCTCCAAGTTAGCGGGAAAGCCAAGACCAACTTTGCATTTCCCAACTCCCATCAATAGTGGAAATAATCGATTTTTTTCATGCTTCTACGGCAGTTTTCATGTAGTTTGCGGCCATTTTGTACTGGCCACAGTGAGAGCTTATAGCTGGCTGCCACGAATAGTCAGGAAGATTCTATTGGCCAGTGTGAGAGCCAACAGCTGACTGACACAAATGTTAACTAGCATGCAAAAAAAAATCGATAGCTGCATTCGTCACAAATGGGAAAAATTTAAATCTGCATGGCACTTTACTCCAATTGACTCATTCGCTTGCTTAAACTCAACGTTGATTCTGATTCCCCAGAACTGGGTTGGGTGTGAAAAAGTATTTGTTGTTAACTTTTTTTTTTCCATTTGGTTTTTCCAGGTATGAGTCCGTTTTTAAAGCTGATCGTTTTGTGTTCATTTTGTTTAGTTCTTTTTTCGTAACAGATTTAATGTTTAGTATAGAGCTTAGAAAAAATTCACAGTGTGAGATAAGCAAGAAGTAAGGCACGTAGCAACATCAGCATGGTGAAGGGCACTCCTTTAAAGGCAAAAATATTTTAAATCAAGTGATAGCGATTGCTGTATGAGTCGTACGATTTTTGAATTGAGTATGGGCAACGCCGGGCCATGCTGCTAGTTGTAGATATTAGTCAAGAGAGATCCTAAAATCACTTTGGGAATTCCTGCTGTAATGAAGATGTTTTGTTTTTTTCTGTTATGAACTATGGGCACCCTATGAGTAAAAAAAATTACTTTTCAACTGCCACAAAGGCTTGTAACGTATCTCTTCATGAGTTTAAGATTTTTCTTGCACCTCTAAATCTTAAAAACGTTAACTATTTTCTTTTTACAAAGTCAAAATTGTTATTTACATTTTTAAAATATCAAAGGATTTGGATAATCAGTAAAAGTTGAAAAGAATATTTTTTTTCCTGATAAAATTTTCTTTGAAAACATTTTTTTTTTACTCATTACCTATCTGAATCTTATTGGGGTGTTAAAATCCATATCAAGATAATAAATGCTGAATAGATCCATCAATAAAACAAACAAAATAAATTCACTATTTACATTGTTCAGACTATCGTCCTCATCTTTGTTGCTATATTTATCACAACGTTTCAGCCGTTGTACGCTCTGGCCTTCTTCAGGTGGTTGGAATGTCAAACTGAACCCTTTCTTTCACTCACTGGGGTAAACTGTTCTAGTTCCACGTGCTATGTCTAACGGATATCAGTTATCTCCTGTTAATTCCCCTTTCCAAGTTCTCCATCGCCTTAACCAGCCTTGGAGTCTTGTCACTAGATCTAACTAACGCCTTTATCTACTGTGTCATGTGTCCTTGAGGACATCTGTGTACGAATTTCTGGGACTTATAAACCTAATGTCTTCAGCAACCATTTTTTACCAGTGCTCATATTGCAATTTTTGCTGTCATCATTGCATTTTTTTTTTACCAGAGCTCATATTGTAATTTTTGTTGTTATTATTGCTTTTCTCTGACACTCCTTATTACTGGTTCCTATATTGTATTCATTTCTACGCTTGGTTGGCTCAGGAGATTTTTGTGGACTAGCATATAAACAGATACCAAAATAAATTCATATACCCACCCTGTATAAATTGCATTATGCACTACTTGGATGGTGGTGCTTGTACCCCATGTTAAAAATGTGTGGGCAGATTTAACAGTACCTCTCATAAATACAGATATTTAACAAAAAATTAAAAACATAAATAATGAATGGCAAGGAAAAAGTTGGAAGAATGCAAATGAAAGGGTTTATTTTACAGAAGACTCTGATAAAGAAAACCTAGCAAATATTACAAAGTCTATCCTTACTCAGTAATCCAGAATACCATGTTGCACAAGATTGTGTCCATGTTTCTGTAAGGCATCTTCTCTTTACTGCGTCTATTGTTTGTTGTCCAAACTATTAGCTGTTAAGGGTCACATGACCAGCCAAATGTGGTGCATACTAATTAGAGAATATTGGGTATATGAATTTATTTTGGTATCTAGAGAATGAAAAAACTTTTAGAAGGAATCGAAAACCCAAATATTAACATTTTTCTTTTTTTTTTTTATTACTTTTTTGCTTAATTCTGTATCGCTATTTTTGGAATATCAAATTTCATTTTGCGACACTTAATGCATAGGATAACTGATCCTGGGCTTGTGGCAGCAACATGTTTAAAAACCGGTTCCCATACCATAAACAAAGTTAAGCAATGTTGAGCCTGGTCAGCACCTAGATAGGTCACTGCTAAGGAATATGAGGTGTTGTAAACTTGGATGTGCAGGTAGTGTAATTGATAATGACTCGGAATTGTTAATCAGAGAGCCGAATACCAATTCCAGTTAGGTTTGTTGTATTTACTTACCCTTGGGAGAGGTATGAATCGACATCTTCCCCCACAATTATGTATTAGTAAGACTTGTATCAATAAATCATTATCATTTTAAAAGAAAAATTGTTAGAATCTAAAATGTTTCCTGGCTTTGAATAACCTGCAATGGGTTAAGCTGTAGAAAAAAAATCAATCAAACCAACCCTAAAAGTATAAAAAGATAATTCAAATGGAATTCAAAAGCATCACCCACCAATACATGTCCACGTGAACTATGACCGGTAAGAGAAAAAAGCACCAATTTTTCAAGGCATAAAACCAACTTCACAGTATGATATAAAAGGAATTAGTTAAACTGGTGGTATTTTGAGGGTGTAAAAATTTGGTCTTGGTAAAATATTCAACCCATCCACAAAGAATGAGTAATGGTAAAGAAGACAGTAGATAAAGTGTAAATTCAAAAATATTTTATAAAAAATTATTGAGGTGTTTCACAAAAATTGTTTCTCTTTTCTTTTTATAACTTTTTTTTTTTTTGTATGAAGACAGTTTTCCTACTGATTTCAACTCAGTCGGCATAGCAGTTGAAGGTAACAGTCTATCATGCAGACTACTACTCAGACTGACTGCACATTGTCATTTTATTTATACCTAGTAGCAGACATATATGGGCCTATGGCCGAGTGGTTAGAACGTTTGCATTCTGATCATGAGGTCATTTTGTCAGGAAGGAGACTTCCTGATGTTATCAGACTGGAAGGGTTGATCCTAGTGTGCGGCATCTTTGGAACTTTCCAAAGATGCCTGAAAATCATACGACAGGTTGACCCAAGACTTGTGAGTGACACTGACCAGACGATACCCTTGGAGGTCGTTGATATCTGTGCTAGCATGGTTACAAGTCATCATAGCTGAGGGCTTGAGCGTATTGGCCTTGTTCAAATTGTTGATCATGCTAGATAACATGCTCTTTCCAAGAAACTGTAACTAAGGTCTGCTCAGTATAGTCATAATATAAACCACAGGTGGACCTTGTTGGTGTTGAATAAACACAAATACACCTGAGCAAGCATCTGCAATAGGGATTGGATAGGTGCCCTATTAGATAGGTATCATCAGATATGAGTGTCCAGCTATATACTAGCAGACATTAAATGTGCATAAATGTTAAACAGAAACATGCTCACTTCTGTTTGAATGTGTGTTATGTAAAGAGTATAAAATCTCTAATTTTGTAACTGTACATGTTTAAAAGCTGAAATTTTGCTGATTAATAATTTTTTTTATATTTTAAATGCTGTGTAAATTTTATCTTTCTCACTAAATTATAAGTTAATTAAATTTTATTTTAAGTTGATATCCACTCAGTCAGGATATCATATTTTATTAATAATTTTCCATAAAAGGATGGAACTGATTAATTAATAGAACTTGTTCTAAAGAATGTGCCTGCTAGAATTTAAGTTCAATATCCTTGTTATACCAAATCTTATTTTATATATTTATAAGTTTTATTTTCTTCACAAATGCTACAAAGTTATTTTGATTACCAATGTATGCGTATATTCCTATTCTGAATCTTTGCCAAGACTTTTATACAGATCCAATATAAGGACTAAAGTAACAAGTTACTCTAAAATATGCGTAATATTCATCTACCTATGTAGATAAATAAATAGAACATGATTGACAAAAGTGGGGTGTTATGTTATCCTAGATATGTAATCTTTTGACGCATTAGTGTAAAAATCAGTGCCAAATTTGAAATGCACTCTCTTTCTCTCAGGCTACCATACACTGAACTTGATATGTTTGGCATTAAAGTAGGAACAAAATTTGGCAATTTGCTTTCTCTCTACCTTTATTACTCACAGACATATTAAAACATTTGATGTGAGTACCCGTAAAAGACAGTCTATTTGGTTATGTTTTGTTTCCATTGTCTTTAATTAACAGTAATTTGACTCTGCTAACCAGACGCTTCCTCTGTAGCTAAATGGTATAGCATGTCAGGCCAAATGATGGTCCTGTGTAGGATACTGGTTCAATTCCTGTCAGAGGACACATATTTTCTATAAAATTTCTCAGACATTCATGCCAGTAAATGTAGTTAATACTGTTTATTACAAACTCAAATATTTAAGTAAATACTCTATCTATAAAAATAACGTATAAACAGAAAATAGATTAAAATATATATATATATATATATATACACACAGACCCACAGTTATATAAAACATCTTTGTCATTACTTTTCCTTTCAACCATTCCATCCATGAAATACAGTGATTTTATATCATAGATATAATAATGCTCATAATGAGGGAAATACAAATGGGAGAATAAACCTTTCTTCCATATCTCTTCTATTAAAATTCTTAATCCTTGGAATAAATTTGTTTGTTAAAATATGTTATATACAGGGCTTTTATTTGTTTGCTCATTGATACTATTTTTCTCAGTCTTTTTTCTAACTTCCTCTGATGTCTAACTTTTTTTTCACTTGCCACAAAGAGTATTTTTCAACCAAGATGATTTTCTCTGTTATAATTTATATAGTTCATGTTTACACCACATTATTAAAAAAAAAAAAAGAATATAAAATTACCCAATTCTGATTATTATTGACACAGATAACTCCCAGGTTCAGCCTGACCCAGGATGGATGGTAGCACATGTTAGGGTCACAGCTATGGGCAAATAGTGAACCCCTAAACATATATCAAAACACTAAAAATGTATAGTGTAAAAATGTATAAAAATACTAGCAATACATCTTTATAAAAAAAATTACCAAAAATATATTTCTGTCATGAAATTACCAGCAATACATTTTTATAGTAAAATGATCAACAATACATTTTTATAGTAAAATGATCAACAATACATTTTTATAGTAAAATGATCAACAATACATTTTTATAGTAAAATGATCAACAATACATTTTTATAGTAAAATGATCAACAATACATTTTTATAGAAAAATGACAATAAATACAACACTAAAAAAACACTAATACATTTTTATTCTAAAATTACCAGGAAAACATTTTTATAAAAACAATGACCAAGAATATATTTTTGTAGTGAAATTACCAGCAAAACAGTTAAAAAAAATTAGCAACAATACATTTTATCATCAAACTATATATCTAAAAAATATGTTTACCCTGAAATTATAAAATTATGTAAAATATATGTGCCTTTGAGGGTATAAAATTGTGTTCAAAATATTTATAGTTGAATCCATGAAATTCCATGCAAAATATTTAGATTTTGACATTAAATAACTAATAGAGGTTGGTATGCCATGAAACAAAATCAACTACAACTTTTATAGGATCATTACACTGTATACTCTAGTATAATGTGAGTTTTTATGGTCAGTATTTTATGCAAAGGAATAGGGGGTGCACTATACACATGGAATTTTTTGAAAAGGTTAAAAATCATGCATTTTCAGTGACTGGTTGTACAATAAACAGATAAATCTTTTCTAGAGGGGTTAAAATTCTTGCATTTTTAGTGACTGTAACCTACTTGGTAGGCCTACATTCTCACGGTACTTTTGACTAACCTTAACGGTACAGGTAAGCTCCTTTAGCCTGTGTCCCTTACCCTAGATTCTTTCTTTCTGTTGCCACATGAACATCAGAACATCATTTACTATGTGTGCCATTTAAAATCTACAAATACTTTACATAAATGAAGAATTTGCATTCACCTTCATCCTCATGTGTTTACATTGCAGTAGTCAGACATGACTCACCATTTTGGGCTAGTTTTGTCTAAAAAAAAGAATGAAGACCATTTGCTATAAAATATGCCCAAGATAAGTACTGCAATATTTCACTTACAGTAGGCCGACTAGTATTGCTCAGAAGCTGGGTCACATGATACACAAGATATATAAAAAAAAATCAGGATTTTCACAAAAAGAGTCTGGGGTCATACTATACATAAAGTAGGCTTATACACGAGTATACATCATAAGTTTGATAAGTCAGGTAAGAAAAAGCATCCTTGTCTTACTCCTTTTTCTATTTTTGTGCATTTACTGACTTCATTCTGTTTGTATGCAATCTTAACAACATAAGATATGCAGATGACAGTGTTGATAGTAGACATAGAAATGAAATGACAAGAACTCCTAAGATGGTGAAGGAAAGCAAGAAGAAAGGACTAAACATCAAGTGCAAGATATAAAAAAAATGAAAAGCCCAACAGGCAAATTACAAATTAGAGATATCATAATCAAACAAGTACAATAATCTAAATATGTGGGAAGTGTTTTAACAGAGGATGGAAAGTGTGACACTGAAATACAAATATACACTGAGATAGTGAAAAATGCTTTTCAAAAGTATTAAGAAACAGGAACATTTTGTTAAAAACAAAGAAAGGAATACTGAGCTGTTACATAATATCAGTCCTCCTGTATAGCAGTGAGTGCTGGACAATCTTCCTGCAGATGCAGAAGAGACTTGAAGCAACAGAAATGTGTTTCTACAGAGGGATGCTGAGAATACCATGGAATGGTCATGTGAGAAATGATGAAGTTTTAGATAAAATGGAAACAAAAGGACAATTATATTTAACATCCGAAAGAGATAGATGAAATTTCTAATAAGGAAAGAGAGCTTAGCAAATGTGACACTCACAGGATATATTGAGGGTTAGGTTCAAACAATACATGGATGATGGAACAAGGTTTAGGAAAGATAACAAAAAGACAAAATTATTAAGAGCTACAAAGGACAGAAAATTGTGGAGAGCCATGACTGCCAACATCCTGAAGGGACATGGCATATAGAAGATGTTTTGCATGCAGCCTGTTGTTCCTATAGAATCTCTGTTACTAGCATTGATGTGTTGCCAAATTCACCAAGGTCTTTAAATCTCGATATCATTTCTTCCTTCAATATTTAAAGATGAGGAAAAGGGCAGTCCAGATCTGCATCTGAATAAAGTTTTCTCCTTTAGTGTTCAGTCTTAGTCAAAAAGGGTTTTCATCAGTTTCTACACTATTTTCATAGACTGCTATCTTGCTGATAAATGCTATTATTTTCTCTTTTACTTTAATAAGATAAAAATATTCAGTATTTCAATTGTAGCATTACATTGACTCAGCTATAATTTATGCACATGTCAAATAGTTTGAAAGGTGTCATATGAATTGGTGTTAATTTCTCCAAACAAATGCATGTCTATCCTAAATTTCAATTTTCTCACCATTCATTGCCGAGACTTCATCAATGACTTAATATTCAACCAAGTCAATTCACTTGTAAAACCTTATTTCACTTTTCTTTTCTTTCAATATGTATTGGTTCACTGCTTAAAAGAAACTATTGTCAAATTCTAGTTTATTTTATGATGTACATAAAATAAGATAAATAAAAATAACTGAAAATAAGATGATAAAATTAAATGCTTGTGAAATGTTAGATAATTCCAAATTTTGAACTTACAATGCTTAAATTTAATGTCTCCACCACCAGCTAAGATTGTCATGCAACAAGGATGCTGATTGGCTAAAACAAACTAATCATGACCCTTTTTAAATAATCTTGTGACAATTCTAGATTTGTGCCAACTTTAAGTGTTATTCCATTTATTTGCCCAGGTATCATCAGGATGTGATAAGAAAGCTAATCATCCTGGTCTATCTTATGCCCACCAATTTTAGAAGAAAAGAAACCCAACATATGTAAATACAGATGAACTTCTTTATCATTAGAGAATACAAGATAACTGCAATCTTAGAAACTCAGCATATGTAATTATTGATAGATTTTGCATTATTCCCTGAGAAATGGAAAATGCTATTGTCCATTAAATGAATAAATGCCAAGTTTTTGTTGTTATTACTCTATGAGTTGTTGCATCTTACAAAGACTGGTGGGTGGTTCTTCTTTACATCTAACAACAACCTAATTGAACATCACTAAAGATATTATCTATCTGCAGTTTAATGTTGACTTCATTTAATTTGTTGAAGATATTGGAAAAATAAGCAATGTTAGCTATTTTGCTTTCCAGTACATCATTTCATCATTTGATATTAAAATTTTAAAAGCAGAATAATTGGAATGGTTGATGGAGATTAATTTATCTCATCATTACCTTACCTGCGAGATGTTAACACTTTGCTCATGGGTGAAATACAAAGACATTTTATATATATATATATATATATACACACACACACACACACACACACTGGGTGTGATGGATAAATTGTCTTCTAAATTGCATGAAAATAAAACTGACATCTCATTTTAACAGAAATATCTACCAAAATTACACAAAAAAATCTCCAAATACTAGAGTAAATTTATTCAGTAAAATCGCCATTGGCTTCAACCATGGCTTCCAGACAACTTCAGAATCTCCTGCAACTCTTCTGGATGGTCTGCTTCTTTAAGTTGAAGTAAGGTGAATGCTGGCATAATCATTACCTTCAGGTCATCTTTGGTATTACAAGGGGTTTTATTGGTTGCTCATTCAACTGCGCCACACAAAATAATAAGGGGGTTGCAGTTTGAGGAGTTAGATAGCCAAATGCTTTTATGGCATGGTGCAGAGTCCTGTTGCCAGACATAGGGTCTTCCAGTAGCCATCCTCTTGACCCAGGGCAGCACTACTGCCTCAAGGCATTTGATGTAGGTCTCTGTGCTGAGTCTGAGGTTCTGTGGAAAGATGAATAGAGGCATAACATTGCCATCACTAGTCATTACTCCAAACACCATGATGTTGACTGAATATATCATCCAACTCTTTCTGAATCCTCAGCATTGTCCTCCAGACACTCTGAAATATTCATACTGGAGTTTCTGGCACAAATATCAGGCAGTACAGCATGCTGTTTCCAAATTTCTGGCAGAATGAATTGCATCACAGTGCTCTTTTTTCACAGATGGTGAACAACTGATCCTACTATACTATGCAGTCAGAGTGTGTGTGTGTGTGTATATATATATATATATATATATATATATATACACAAACACACACTGAGTCTGCCAAAGAATGTATACACACATGAAAGGAAAAATTTGTATAGATATTGTAATACTAAATTTATTCAGACATCACAAGTTTAACCTTTGTTGTGTAACAGTGTAATGCCATCTGTTGAGAAAATATCATACTACAATAAACAGTGTTATCACAATTAGTTAAAACTAGCAAAGATAAGGTTTTATACACAGATACAGAATCTAGAACTGATATCATCAATAGGATGTTGATGAAAATTATGAACAAACTAGGTCCAAGGATAGAACCCTGGGGGACACCAGCATTACTGTAAAAAGATCTAGAAGAGTGGCCATTCAAGACAACTTCCATTTCACAATTTGACAAGAAAAATTGAATCAAATCAAAAATTTGTCCAGAAATACCATAAGACGTCAACTGGTGAATAAGACCAGCATGCTGAACCATGTCAAATGCCTTTGAAATATCTAAAGAAACAGCTTGAGCTTCATCATTCTTATCTAAAGTTTGATATACTATTTCAGCAATAACTAAGATAACCAAGCCTATTTCTTTAGGACTATTTCAGGGATGTGATCAAGTCTACATGTTTTGTGAGGGTCCAGTTTGGAGATGATTGCAGAAACCATGGAGGGAGTTATATACAAATCACACAGTACAAACTCAGTTATAAATGAAAAGTTAAGCAAAGATACTCCAAAGGAGTTAAGAGTAGAATTGGAAGAGAATTTATGAGCAAAGCATTCTAATTGATCAGCAGAAGATAACAGCTCAAATTGAATGAAGAGAGGAGGGACAGAGAACTTATGCTTATTTAACACTATTACAGAACCACCAGCAGTCATGAGAACCAAACTTGTTAGAGGTTATTCAGTGCCTCATTCTGTCAGCAAATAAAGGCCTAGTCGCATTGAGGATACATTTACAAGTTTTACAAGCAGACACAAAAATGTGTCTGTTGTGATTAGAACAAACATTTTTCATTAAAATTCTAAAAGTAGCTTTTTATAACAGTAAATTTGCTGAGGAAATATGCATTAACAGTAATACTAAAAAGTGTCCTTTTGACATACCATTTTTTTGCAGCTACAAATGTTAAGCATCTTTTTTTTTTTCCATTCACTATTTTCTGAGGCTTGCAACCCTTTGACCAAATTGAGATCATACCTCTTTCCAATAATGGCATTAGTTTCCTTTTTTTTTCTTAGTGGGGTGAGGGTGAAATTGCCCCCAAAAGTGATCTAAAAATCCACAATAAGTGACTAATCATTATTTGCAATGACATTTGTCAGAAGAATGCTTTTATCATCAAAAAATTGATCTTAAAAATTGTTGAACTTTTGGTGTCAATTTTCAATTGCTTAGCAAACAGGAATTCTTCAATAACCTCCTGAATGATGTTTGAATAATGCATGCAAACCAATAACAAAGCTTTGTTGTCATGTAGACATTGTCTTGTCAAGTTGTAAAGAAAATTCAGCTTTTTCTAGGCCATGACAGAGTTTATACTTCATATCATTTACCATTTCATCAATTCTAGCTGATACTGAGCTGTTACTAAGCAAAATTTTTTCTTTTATGTGCTGTCTTTTCAAGATGTGGTCGAACCTGGCTCTCCATTATTTCCTATCTTTTGTAGTTCTAATTAATATTTTTTCCTTACTATCTCACTCTCAGTCTACCATCCATTTTCAAAAAAACTCATTAGGTAGGTTACCGTTTCCCTTTTTACCCTCATTGACTCTCTTTTCTCTGCTGATGACCAGTATACCATGAGTCATTCTTATTCTTCTATGTGCCATATCTCTTCAGGATGTTGACGATCATAGATCTCCACAATTTCTTCTCCTTTGTAGCTCTAAATAAATTTTGTCTTTTTGTTATCTCTCTTAAACCTTGCTCCTCCATTCATTCATTTACTCAAGCTCATCCCTCTTGCCTTCAACCTGCCTTGTCAGTATCAAATTTTCCAAGCTCCCTTTCCTCATTGTGCCCTAGAAATTTCAACTCTTTCTAAGTATAAATGTCTAAAACTTTGTCATTGCTCACATGTTTGGTCTAGCATCCCTCTGTGGAACCACATTTCTGTTGCTTCATCTGTGAGGAACATGAGCTCTACTTACTTTTTTATAACTTAATTGAGGTTTGCAAGCAGTGTATAATATTTGGTTTAGAAGACACTGGGTCAATTATCAAGGTATATTTTGGAAAAACAGGAATGACTTTGCTCCAAATATGTTTGGTATAATCTTCATATAACCATTAGAATATTGAAAATGTTATTTGCTAAAGATGTTTTTTTAAATGTACCTTACCTGACATTAGTTACTGATTTAAAAGTTTGGGTAAGAATCTATGCTCTGGATAAAGGTTTCACATTAACTACCAACTTATTTATTCTACTTGGACTGTTAAAAAATCATATAATAATAAAATATGGGATTTTTCAGTCCTGACACATTGAAGTGGGAAAACCCAACTTTATTTTTATAGATAAGGGGTGTAGCAACTATTGAATTATTGACTTTACTGTTCAATATGGTACAAGAGTGGACATCAATCACATTGAAAAGATTTAAAAATACCAGGGTCTGGCAATGGAGTTGAAAAAGCTATGGAACATAACTGTTGATTGATTAATCTGTTTAATGGCATATCAACACCTTATGAGTCAAATTTAATTTTCTTGGGATCTTTGAAGTAATAAAAATATGATATGTTATTCTGCTTTCACAATTGAATACATGGTTGATGATGCTCAGCTTTTATGCATATACATATATGTGTTTAAATAATTACTAGAGGTGGTGATATATGTGTTTTATGTTGTAGTTTTTTTAAGTTATATTTTGGAATACAGCTTAATTTAAAAAAATTGTCAGATATTATATAGATTAATATCATGAAAGAGTTCTTTCATGTTCATTGTTTGGCTGATTTTGTTTTGCAGCATGTCAACACCTCCATGGATTATTTAATGCTGAAATCTAAATAATTTGAACACGATTTTATGACTTCAACTAAATATATTTTAAATGCAATTGTATGCCTTCAAATACAGATAAAATGTATTGCTGGTCATTTTACTTTAAAAATGTATTGTTGATCATTTTACTATAGATATGTATTGTTGGTCATTTTTTATATAAAAATGTATTGCTGGTATTTTTATACTTTCATAGTGTTTTGATTGGTGGTTCAATATTTACCCATAGCTAAGACCCTAACAAGTGCTACCACCCTGAGTCAGAGTAGACTTGAGAACAACAGTAATTAAGAAGTGGTTCCATGCTCCTCAAAACCTCCAATCTCCTGATCAGAGGTCTTGCTGCCAGATGTAGTTTATTGTCAAACCTAGGACTATGACTGTTGAAGCAATTCCTGTAGTAATCACAGCACTTGGAACTCCACTGAGAAAATTGAAAGTGTGCTTAGGGAGAACTGGAATTGAGATGAACATTGTAGACTCTAGAAAACTGTCATCAATTTCTCTGAGGATTCTGTGAAAAGTTCTTGAGTTGTGAGTAGTTTTATTGACACCATGCTTCAAGAAAAGAACTTTCATTTAGGGAAGGTTACTGAATAGAATAATCACATGAAGGTTGGTAATGAATGATAATACTTAGGACAAGAACAACATATATAAGATTTGCCAGCAGCGCATAGAAGTAGTAGTTAACTGTTAGAAATGAGTCAAGGGAATTCCAAAATGAATCTTCAACTGCAGACCAACATACAGTATTTACTACTGTATTCATGTGAATGGGGACATACCCATTATTGTCTGCAGGTATGCTACAATTATCAACAACAATAATATGAATAAACAGTGCAACTTGTTAGAATATTTGCTTTTTTTGCATAACTTTTGTCAACAAATATATAAAACAAGTGAATAGGGTTTTGAACATCTGACCTAGAGGTAAACAGATAAATGACATCTCCATTATTCCAATGTTCTGTTGCTTGAACAGCATGGTTAAATTACAGATGATAAGTCAAAATGTACAGATAATAAACAGAGGTGTGTGTGTGTGTGGGGGGGGGTGACACTTTATTCCTTGTCAGAATGCATATACTACTCTGATCTTGGGCAGAAGTGCAGATTTATATGGAAATAATATTCTCATTTTTGAAGAGTACTTTACTGCTGTAGCATGTGTCAGTGTCAAAAGGACCATGGGTCTGTGTGTGGGGAGTTTGATTCAGATGATGACAGTAGTGCAGCAAATTTTTACCAATTGGTCAAAGGCTTACATTTGGTAGATACTGCTTTTCATGATTTTGTCACTGTGAAGGAAAAGAGTACTACATTGTTACATGATATCTCTCCTCCTGTATGAGAGTGAGTGCTGGACAATCTCAAAGATGAAGAAGAGACTTGAAGCAACAGAAATGTGGTTCCACATTAGGATGCTGCGGATACCATGGAATGAACACATGAGCAACGATGAAGTTTTAGAGAAAAAGGAAACTTATACCTAACATCAGGATGAGACACTTGAAATTTTTATGGTACATAATGAGGAAAGAGGGCTTGGCAAATCTGATACTCACAGGACGGATTGAAGGCAAGAGAGACAGAGGAAAACAATGCATCACATACTTAGTGAGCTTGAGTAAATGGATGTCGGAACAGGGTTTAGGAGAAATAACAGAAAGACAAAATTTATTAAGAGCAACAAAGGACAAGAAGCTTTGGAGAGCCATGATCACATACATCCTGAGGGGACACAGCACATAAAGAAGAAAGATGAGGCAACACTGAAGTGTCCTCTCCAGGCCATAGGTCTGGGCAGGAATTTTTTAATGGGAAATTGACTGTTGTCTATGTGGCATGTCAGCCATTTCCATGCCACCAATGTTATCCAAGAGAAGACTGATACTGCTTGGCACCAACATCAATTGTTTTTCTTTTATTAGTTTGGTGAAGTTTTGGAATTAATGCCCTTGTATTAATCAAAGTCTGGAACAAGTGTATATTTGCAGTGCACTAGTTTTCTTATGAATGGCTTCAATTAATTTTTTTTTCTTATGAATGGCTTCAATTAATTTTTTATGCTTGGCTGACACAGTGTAAGGGGAAGGAGGCATAGAGGTGAAAACTGAGACAACTTTCCTATTGAAACTTTCAATTTTAAACATGATTCTATTATTTAAAAAGTAAGATCAACTAAACTAACACTTCTTTTGAGCATGTTTTACTGAAAAGTAGACATTTTATGCCTATTAATTGTAATTATCTTTTATTCTAAATTATGAATGATATTTCTCATGACTGGCTGCTGTAGATGTACTAAAAATAATTTGAAAAATTATTGAAGTCATCTACAAACAAAAACAACCATACATCAATAAAAATAATTATAATCCAATCCAGCATTCTCCAAAGCTTATTAAAAAAAAAAAAAAAATCAACATACATATTATTGTTACATGTGGTGGAAAAAACTTTATTTATTCAATCTGATTTAAAATATAAGGACATATTAAATTCCCCATTTAGAATTTTCTTCACTTTGTTTTATTCATGTAGTTATTACTTATAATAGTCATATATTCACTAACTACAAAACCCTTGATGATGACTCATATGAGTCGAAAGTTTGGACATAGAAATTATAATGATTTGGGAAATTTTGGACATCCAGTTGGGCAAACGATCAATTGCAATTTAGAAAAAAAAAAAAGGTGGTTAAACAATAGATAAAATGTCTATACTTTTCAATAAAACATGTTTAAAAGAACTATTGCTGTCTAATTACAGTAAATTTAATCTGACAATTGATGCGTTTCAGTGTTTACTCTGAATGCTGGTCAGCCATGTTGATTAATTATAAAAATAATGACTTTGATCATAGCAGCCTGATTAAATGCACGCTGACAGCAGGTAAACAAGGATACAAGCTGATAATGCACTTATGACAAAGCTACATTAAAAAAAAACAAAAGAA
Organism: Acanthosepion pharaonis; assembly: GCA_903632075.3. NCBI lineage: Eukaryota > Metazoa > Mollusca > Cephalopoda > Sepiida > Sepiidae > Acanthosepion > Acanthosepion pharaonis. Next base: position 328,430 of record CAHIKZ030005606.1, read on the forward strand.
AAATAAATCAACTTGGCACAAAAGCCTACTTTGGCATTTTAGAGTACCTAGTGAAATAAAATCTGACCTGAGATTGTTTGCATTATTTATATATTAACCATTGCTAACTGCTAGACTTGATTAGATTAGGCACATTTGAAATCAGTAACAAAAAAAATTATACAACTACCAATGTCATTGACACTAAAAAGAGAATGAAAAATCAGTTCATTGATAGATGCATTCAGGGGAGGTAACTGTTATCTTTCAGTATACTTAGTAAGGCAAAAGTAAGAGGAGAAAGTCAATAATAATTACAAAAACTTCTTTATATGATAATGTTAAAAGAACATTTTTTTTTCTTGACACTGCTGTTATTTAACTACATTCATTCATCAGCAAAGTTTTTTTTAAAAAGCAATGATTAGAATTGCAATAAAACCTAAATATATGATGAATGTGAATTTACAGCAAAAATATTGAACACTATTTATGAGAATAATTTTATATTTACAACTTCCTAAAAACTAACACAATGCAATATTTATCATTTATCAATTGATAAAGAAATAAATATGAAAACAATTTTTAGATTTATAAACATTTACTAAATTATTAAAATATGTGAGCCAACTATAAGGAAATCCTTATTATTTACCATTTTATAAAGTTTGAATCAATTGGCAATTCCTCACATGATATCAATTTTTTGATGCATTTAATTTGGAATTATTCCATTTCAACCTCTGAAGCAAATGATCAGCATTTTGAGCAATTCTCTAATTTAAGTTTTTTTGTGTTTTTTTTCCTTAATTTCTTTTTATTATTTTCATATTATTATGTGTAAAATGGCTAAATATGATTTTGTGAACTTTGACAAGTCAGTATTTTTTCTGTAATAAATATTTACTTTCTGTTTGTTATTGATTTTCATAGTTTTCTGTTCAACACTGTATTTTAGACTAAATATATGAAATATTTTTAATCAAATAAATATTGCAGTTACACACCCAAATTTAATCAACTTTTCCTTGGCTAACAGCCCACCATTCTACAAAATTCCATTGAAATTCATTGAGAACTTCTGAAGATATGATGTAGACAATTCAATGTTTTTGTTGTTGGAGATGATCAATCCATTTAAATTTACTTAGTTTAACTAATATTTAGAATCAAAAAGAAGCAGTTGAAATTTCAAGGACACACAATGAAGAAAGAGGTCATAGAGAATTTGACATTAACAGGACATCTTATTAAGTAAAGGCAGTAAAGCCACTAAGACACAATGGGTTACTGACTGTGAAAAAAAAAGAAACATTATTAAGGAGCAAGAGCAATAGAAGAAGAGTAATCAATAAGACAGTAGATAATAAATGACATTGCTTTTAAATTTTTGAAGATTAAAGATGGCTGGAAAACATCAAGCCAGAAGTTAGTTCCACAAGTGAGAAGTACGAGAAAAGAAACTGTAAATTGATGAGACTCTGTTGCCAATCTAATAATATGCTTAAATTCTTAAAGTCTACCATAAGTCTTCATTGGAACAACTGGACATTTTTCAAGACAAGAGGGACAGAAGAAAGCAGTAACTTACTTAACAAGCTTGTATAAATGGATGGTAGAACAGGCACTGGGAGTGATGGTGAAAAGAATAAATCTTACTAAAAAGTACAAAGGATGGGAAGTAGTGGAGTGCCATGATCGCCAACACCCTGAAGGTTCATGGCATATTGAATAACAAGCAGCTTCACATAATTCAGCTTAAAGACAAATGGAAGAAAAAATTGGGTAAGAAGAATTTTTTTACATCAATCTTCAAAGTGAGCAATGTCTGTCTACCTAGAAAATCAGTATTTGTGATCAACCAGTGGCAAATACCCAACTCTTGCATACACCCAGTAGCCAAAAAATGCAGTATTGATATTTACTAAGCTTATGTTAGTACGGAACAAGACTGTAAGTATGGGGTATCAAGTAAGGATCAAATTCCCTACAGTAGTAATAGTCTTTATGACTAATTTTCTAATCCTTGTTCTATGGCAAGGCATACCCCAAGGAAAATAATAATGTCACTAAGACAAGGGTCTACTAGGAGTGAAAGAGAAGACTTTAAAATGAACCAGAAACCTATTCCCGAACAGGAAACAATGATAAACCTTTACTGTTCAAAAGACCCAGGGGCATGTAAACTGGTTGATTGGTGAACCTATCTATTCCTATTGAAGAAAATAAATAGTCTATATATAAAATTCTGTGACTTCTGTTAGTCCGTCCATCTGTCTGTCACACCCTCTAAAATAGCCATACATTTACCAAATTTTGGAGGGATGTGGAAACAGATAAATAAAATTGGTTTTACTAGGGTGCATAGCTTAGTACAATAAATTTTTATTAATTTTTTTTGAAAAATTAAGTTTTATTATTTAACATACCAAATACTCACACTATATTAAAAACAATTTAATGACTAAAAAAACAAATATGTATTTAATAAAAATGCAATATTGTTTTTTGCATATCTTTAAGCTTTTATATATACAAGAATCCAAGCCAAATGCTTCAAAAAGTTAGAATTTGGCTGCAGAAAGAAATATTTAGATGTGACCACTTGTATGTTGCATGCTGAAGTGTAAAAAATCCTAAGAATTTATTCTTTGCTATTTAAAAGGAAAAAGGAGAAAAAGAAATTTAAAAAAATATTGTTTTCCATGAAGTCCTATAAAATTAAATTAAAGAAATTATTAAATTGTGAAGTAGGGTTTTTGTCAAAGTATTTTTCAAAACAAATCAGCTTATTCAAATTTCATTGATTGGTTTGGGAAATTGAATTGAACAGTGTTTGTAAATCTTGACAAAAAATGTTGGTAACTTCAACAATACTAAATACTGTAAGGATTTCAACACATGTCAGTGTTTTGTCAATGTAGAAGAAAAAAAAATCATTTTTTGATATTGTACAAGATCCGTGAGCCACTCAAGGTAGAGGCTTACAGAGTAAGGGGCATTATTTACACTGATAGGTGGGTAAGATAATGGTTAACTCTAGACTTGAATAGGATAGGATTGTAGTGATCAGGAAAACATCCTCTTGGGAGTCAGTTCCACAGAGTGGCAGTTTATGGGGAGAAATTGCTTGAGTGAAACTTACTTCTCACTAATGGAATACAGAGGAAATGAGAAAGATTTGCTATGATTTTAGTAGTATAGTGGGTCCTATCCCTGAAGTTTAGAACTAGGGGAATTAAGGAATGTACTTTGAGCCCTTTCCATAGAACTACTGATAGAGCAATGAGAGTGGTTATAGGGTGGAAAATAACTTATCACACACAAGGATGTGGGGGGTGATTTTGGAGCCTATTGAAACTGGAAAGTGAGGACAGGACATCTCCTGCCCACGTATGTCGGTAGTACTCCATTTAAGGCCTGATCTGGTTCTTGTAAAAGTAGAGGATTTTTGAATATTTAAGAGAAGGAGTGGTTGAAATAAGGATGCCTTGAGTGGATTTTTCTCCAAAAGAGAAAAAGTTACCCTGTCTTGTCTATATGAAACTCAAAAGGTACATGGAATATAAGGATTTCTACACTAGAGATTGTATGTGTTTCTCTTTTTTCTTTTAATTATAAACTTCAAAGAATCAGCAAGTATAGCTTTCCATGTTACTTCAAATTAGTCCAACAGAAAAAAGGTGAATAAATGGGTTTTTGATACTGAATATTTTTTTTTGTGAAATCAAAGGTAACTGGTATGCTGGTGCATATGCAGATATTAAATAATAGATGAGAGGAAATGCGACTCACAACTTCAATTTCCTTCCAAAAATTGACAGCCAAGTTTAATGCGCAATCTATTCCCATGGTTGAAGATTGTAACTGTCAAGAGTAATTTATGAGCTCAATTCACCAATGGCCTTTATATACCAATAAATTATTAACCCCAGCTACCTGTTTTGTCTCACATTAGATGAATTGGTTTTAAATTGCACTATGCCAGTCTTTTGGTCTTTAGAGACATTAGGAAATCCTGTTGTGAGTAGTTAATGGGTTTACATGAGAGAATACTTGAGACACAATAGAGTACATTGAATTTTTTTTTAATAATGTTCTCCTAATACAAGGCCCAAGAGCCACTCAAGGTAGAGTGTTACTGTATGGTGTTGTATGAATATAAGAGAAGGCAAGAACTTTATGAGGTTATGTAGGAAAGATAACTTAACTCTAGACTTGAAGAGGATAACATTGTAATGATCAGGAAAACATCCTCTCAGGAGTCTGTTCCACAAAGTGGCAGTTATTGGGAAGAAGATATCTGAGTGGAACTTTCTTCTTACCAATGGAATATGAAGGGAATGAGGATGATTCATCCTTGTATATGTGGCATGGCAGGTCTCATCTGCAAAGGATAGGACTGGTGGAACCAAAGAGTTTGTAGAGTGGAAAAAAATTTATCACCCAGAAAGCAGTAGGGACACTTTTGAACTCTATCAAGACAGGCAAGTGAAGACTAGGCAGCTCCAGCCAAATTATGGCAGTAATATGCCATTTTTGGTTTGATTGAACTCCTGTAAAAATAGAGTATAGTATAAAGATACTTTCAAGAGGGGTACAAGGATCAAACCATTTTTCCAGCATCTTTAGTAATAGATTGCATATATGTTCCAATAGATGTTCAAGGCTAAGAACCTCCTTGAGAGAACACCCATTCATCATGATTGATGAAAGTTCAAGGTTTACTCAGTGATGGCGGAACATTATTAGTTTGGTTTTGGATGTATTGAATTTTACAAGCTTGTCCTTTCTTCATTGAGCCACCAGGGAGGCAAGATTGTTGCCAGGTTCTGGGCATCCAGATTTTTTAAGGTGCACCTATAAAATGTTGTATCATTTGCATAGATATTCACTAAAGATCAGAGTATGTTCTTATAAAGATCATTAATATAGAGCAGAAAGAGGAAGAGAACCTTGCAGAAATGCTGGCACTGATCATGTGGGCTTTCAGTGATTGGCTGTTAACAATGACCTTCATGAACCTACATGTTAGAAAGGACTTGATAACCAAGAAACAAATTCCAGGGATGTGTAGGTAGCATAATTTTTATTTATGCAGAAAGTGGAATTGGTGATCTGTTCCAGCCTAGTCTATTTCATCCACTCTGCTTTAACACTCTTAGCAAAGGCATGAATCCATTCCCCAAGTCACCAGCTGTGGGTTAAATAGCTTGTTAGTCTGAGCTCATTAGCCTTGGGTGGCAGCAATTTTAGTAGAAGTATAACTCTGAATTCAAAACTATTGAGGAAGCAACAGAAAAGCACTCCACTAACTACTCCAAAAAGTCATTGTGATTCACAGATATTAAAAAAAAAGAAAGCTATGGAGAACTATTTTCTTATATTCCTGAAGTGACATGTCATGAAAACATTGGGATATTTAGTCATTCAGGAACTATATTTATTTGTGAGGATATTTAACATTGGAATCCTGACTGTATTCTGATATCTGGTAGCCTGCAGGCAAAAATGGTTTTCACTCGGTAACCAAAGAAAAAGGATACTACCATTCTAAAGAACCAATATCATTGTTTTTATTTTTTAAATGACTCAAGAAATGATTTATCATGATTAGATTATTTAAGTAAATAAAAAAACAAAATTAAAGTTAATAATGTATAGTGAGCTGTTATGATTTCATTCAATGTTTCTTACATTTAAAATAATTGATTCTGTTTTGGCCAATTTCAGAATATTTCAACTACTGTTGGGGCATTTGATATCAAGACTGGTTTGTGGATAGGTAGATATTGGTTGCATATATTAGAGTTTATAAGTATTTACATGGTTCTGGGATAGGTAAATATTGGTCATTTATAATTGAGCCTATAAACATTTACTTTGTTTTGGAATAGGCAAATATTGATTGTTTCTGTTTGAGGCTATAAGCATTTACTTGGTTTGGGGATAGTTAAATAGGCCTTGTATATATCTGAATCTATACACAATTACTTGGTTCAGCGATAGGTAAATATTGGTCTTCTATATTTGAATATTAGCATTTACTTGGTTTGGAGATAGGCTAATAGTGGTGTTTTATATTTGAGTTTATACACATGTAATTGGTAAGGAGATAGTTCAATATTTCTTGTTTATATTTGAGGCTATATGCATTTATTTGTTTCAGAGATAGATTAATACTGGCCTTTTATATCTGAGTAAGTGCTTATATGCACTTACTCGGTCAGTGGCTACTTTTGAATGAGATCTTAGCTCTCTGCAGAGGATGCAGCTGGCACTGAGAGAGCAATTATTGATTCTTTCATTGTTACTTTTATGCTTTAATGCTCAACACAAACATGTTTTAACTCTAATTCAATCTTTACTTTTGATGAATATTTATTGCTTACAATCTGTGTCTTTTAATCAAACTCAGTTAATGAAAAAAGTTAACATTTTACCTGTTTTCTAATCTGAGTTGGTTCATTTTTACTAAAATATTTTAAGAACTTAATAACTAACCAATGATTCCAAAATAAACTACAAAAATGATCCTCCTCAAAGCAAAAATAAACAAAAAAAGACACAATCAGAAAAAGCCACAAACCATTTCAACAGAAGACAAATTTTAGTTTCCAAAACTTGGCCAAAACAAAGCTCTCACTAAATAATTTCTGTACTATAATATGGCCAATCAAATCATCCAGTAAAAGCTCTTGCCAAAAGAATTAATTTTCCTTTTTAAATCATTCTTTGCAAGTTTGAATTACTTTACCACATAACCAAACTTAAGTACAATTTAGCCATTTCTCTTTTGACAGCTGATAATATAAAAGGAATATTTACCATGACATTATTGTTAGAGCTAGAAATATTTTCTCCTTATTAGTAAAGAAATGTTTTAGAAGATGCCAATTCTACCTGTTGAAGCTACAGCTTAAATTTTAGAAATGTTATTTATATTTTTATAATTCTACTTTTTAGAGTGAAAAAAAATTAATGATATAAAACATTAATGAAATTATGCAAATGTTCTTGATGGTAATTGATATAAAAGAAACATGAATTAAAACTATTAACTGATTGGGAAAAAGACTTAATTTAATTCTGAATAAAACTTTTGAAAAAGGTAAAAAAATATTATTTCATAATATAGTCCCATCTATGTACAATTGAGCCAATTAAAATCCTTGTTTGAAGCTACACTTGGCTTTTTTATAATTGAAATGAACCTCATCTTTATAGTCCATTCCAGGTACAATTGAACCAATTAAAAATCCTTGTTTGAAGCTACACTTAGTTTTTCCATAATTGGCAGATTAGACAAAAACCAAGAAATAATGCCATTAATCTCTCTAATACTGTTGATTAGCTATACTCTCTGATGGTTTATTTCATAATTGGTAACAATTTAAATTGCGACGACTAGGAATGACTTAATTATCCTGAATTTTATCAACTGCAGCCAATCATAACTGACAGTAACTGAAAGTTAATTTTTAAAAAATCTTCTATTAAAAGCATTATAGAGAGAGAGAGAGAGAGTATTGCTTTATTGAAAATCCAGCTTTTTTTGTTCACATAAAGGAGCAAAGAGACATACAGCCAAGTGGATTAATGCGAAGAGTTATATTAGCCATTTCCTTAGCATCCATTGAGTGAGCAGTCAGTAATACACTTGGTTGGAATTTATAAAATCATTCTATTAAAACAAATTATCAGGAAAATAGCGTTCTTGAGTTCAGTATTGATGAGTATTTCCTTCCTAACATATAGGAGCAGAGACATCTCAAGTGATGTGGTTTCTGTTATTTGGTACACTTCTTTATGAATCTGTCTATATTTCTGAGATGAGAATAACTGTTTATGCTATCTACATTGCTTGGACTCTTGTCCTCATCTTTATTGTCATATTCATGATGTTTCAGCCATTGTATAATCCAGCTTTCTTCAGTTCTTTGTTTGTGATTCTGTAGTGTCAGTGCACAAAGTTCAAACGTGTGGCCTCTGCTTAAACTCATTAAAACGTTTGAGGTTCTCTAGCAGTTTTGAGTTCAATCTCTGTGTTTGGTAATATTGAATACTATGGTTCAGTAGAAGAAACAGACAAGTGACATAATGGTGAATAAGTCTGTGTAAGACTCACCAGTCTGAATGCAACAAACTCGATTGGAATTTGAACTTGGCCCTCTGCTTCAGGATGAGAAATCAGAGAGCCAATTTCAAATTCTAGTTGAGTTTGTTATATTCACTTATGCACAAATACCCTTGGGGAAAGTATTAATACATCTTTTCTCCCTCCAGCTATGGGTTAAATAGCAGGACAGACTGGTTCCTATAGATGTGGTTGGAAACCAATCTACTACAGAAAGAAATGTCAACCTACTGTTGAAAAATCTTCTGCCTAGTCAGTCATAGATCAAAAAAGACATGATCACCCGAGTATGTATCACGTATGGTGCTTAATTGACTGATTGAGTATTAACTGATAAGAAACCGAAATGAGAACAATCTACTTACATAGAATGAATAAAGGATTCCATCTGATATTCCAAGAAGGTTACTGAACACAAAGGCAAACACCTGAAGGAGTACAATGGTCGAAACACTGTGAATATTACAACCAAGATGAGTGTGCTGGTCTGAGTAGCAAGGTACATGATATGTATTAAACTATTACTGCTGTGATGATAGGCATTTTTAAGGTGATCAACATGGCTTTGTGAATTTAATTTGAATAATTCAATATTATTGGTCCAGACCTGGCATCTCAACATCAGTCACTTTCCTACCACTATAATACTGCTTTCCTGTGCCTTTTCTATAAATATTTTCATGGTAATTGTTTGGATGAACTCTTCACTACGGTACCAAGACTTTATGAAATTAAACACAGTACTAGATTGGTGGTAAGATTTCATCATTTTACAGTTGAAATGGCCGCTAGATGAAACCATAAGTTCTATGATAACAGTTTCTTTTCTCGCACTTCTCATTTGTGAAACTCTCTTCCAGTTTCATGCTTTCCAGCCAACTTTAATCTTCAAAAATTTAAATGCAATGTCAATTGTTATCTGCTGTCTTCTTGATTACTCTTTGATGTAATGGAATAACCATTCACCCCCATGAATGATTATACTATAGGTAGTAAGTACCTATAAAGTCAACTGTCTACGAGACTTGAGGAAGAGTGAGAGAGAGACGATGCAAGCATGTCCAACCTTCCAATTAGTGGCACTCACTACTGGATTGACCTGTGTGTATAACTGTACTGTATTTCTTATTCTACTGGTTGTGTACAATAAACCTTTCTTCTATTATCCACCTCGTGTTAAGTATTTATTCCCTTAGTATGGAATATAACACTCTTCTATTCTTCTTGACCCCTAATGTTTCTCTTTTTCCTTGTTCTTCCACACTCAGTAATCCCTTGCATCTTAGTAACTTTATTGCCTTGTATGGGGTAAAATGATTAAAAAATGTGGTAAACTGTCAGGTTTTATTATATAAGTCAATGCTTCTAAATTAAAATGAACTGAAAAGTTTATATTGAATCTATTGCTAGGCCTTCTGCTAGGAATGTTGGTTTATAGTGTCATGCTAAACAATTTTCATTGTCATTTATAACTCTAACGTTTGTCCATGCACAGAATATTGCTGTCGTATCAAGTATGATGTTTCTGCTATGTAAAGATTCTTGACAAAATCCAAAGAAGAATCTGCAATGTTATTTGTCTTGGCCTGGCGTCTCAGCTTCAGTCACTTTTTTTCTCTCATAATGGAGCTTTCTTGTGCTTTTTTATCTAAATATTTTCATGGTAACTGGTCTAATGAGCTTTCCTCTTTGATACTTCAATGAATTGAAGTGCCATACTAGATTGGCAACTAGATCTCATCATTTTTAAAGTTGAAATTGCTAGATGTAACTGTAAGTTTTATGCTGATTGTTTCTTCTCTTACACTTCTTGCTTGTGGAACTCTCTTCTGGCTTCTTGCTTTTGATTCAACTTTGATCTTTCAAAATTAAAATGCAGTCATTATCTTCTGTTGTAATTTCTGTTCTTTTATCCTATTTTATCTCTCCTTAATAACAATTTATCTCAGATACATTCACTCTCAGTAACCACTTGCATCCTAGTGTCTTTTATTTCAATGTTAGGGTTGAAATTATATATATATATATATATATATAAAGATATGGTTTGTGGTACAAAATTTTATGACCACCATGAAAAGACAAAATTTATTTTTAATACAACTCCTGATGATAATAGATTGAAAGTAAAACTTAAAAATGGCCTAGCTAACCAGTATCGAACATCGCTCAACAGAGCTAAGAGGTTAATAAATTAATTTATTAACCTCGATTTAGCTGTTGAGTGAGCTTCCAACTGGTTAGCTAGCCCACTTTTAAGTTTTACTTTCTATCTACTATCATCATGAGTTGTAATAAAGATAAATTTTGTCTTTTCATGGTGGTCATATCTATATGAGAGAGAGAGAGAGAGAAAATAAGATTTTGAAAAAAAATATACCTAATATTTACATTATTGTAATATCTAATACATGTATTTTTACAGAGAAATATTAAAATTGTGTTAATTACAAGTGAGATTTCAGAAAAAATTGTTCTACTTTTTAGTATATATATATATATATATATATATATATATATATATGTGTGTGTGTATATATATATATATATATATATATATATATATATATATATATATATATATATATATATGTATGTATAATTACTGATATTTATTTTAAAATTTCAGATAAATAAAGAAAGATAGCCACTGGTCTTTATAACCATAAAAGAGGAAAAAATAATGTAAAATTATTATTGTGCATTAGGGACACAATATCAGTAATTGTTAAAAATTGAAGAGATCAAATTAAAAATTATATTGAAAATCTTGTCAAGAACCAGAAAAAAGATGAAATGTCATTACAAAAAAACGTCTTGAGTAAAATAAAAACAAACATATACAAAAATTTAAATATCTGGCAAGTGTTTTTAAACAGGGCAGAAACTGTGACACTGTAATCTAAAATTGCATTGGGATAGCGAAAGATATCTTCCAAAAGCTAAGCAAAGTATGAAGTGTAATGGACAATTGGGTCAGCCCAACAAGAGGATAGCAAAAGATATCTTCCAAAAGCTAAGCAAAGTATGAAGTGTAATGGACAATTGGGTCAGCCCAACAAGAGACCTGGAGTTGGTTGCATGTGGTGCAGTAAGCACCAGTAGTTATATCCTCTTCCATAATTGGCTGTTGAGTGGGAACATTCCACTTACAGTAAGTGATGCTGACAAAATTTGCATATGAATGATACTGGTCAGGTATTACCCAATAGTCAGCATGAATCTTTAAGGACTGAGGGAGCTATGTATCACCAGTTTTTTCTTAGTCATGGGCAGTGATCTTGACATGCAGAAAACCAGACAAGACAAACACATTAAGAAACAAAAAACAATGAAAAGACTACTGAACAGTTATGCAATAGCAACCCTCCTATTTGGCAGTGAATGCTGGGAATATCATGGAACAAACATATGAACAATGACAATTTTAGAGAAAATGGATACAAAAAAAAGCACTTATACTTAACAGCAGGAAAGGATAGTTGAAATTTCTAAGGCACGTAATGAGGCAAGAGGACTTGGAAAATTTGATACTCACATGATTTTTAAAAAAAGAGGGACAGAGGAAAACAATGTAAACCCTACCTAGCAAGCTTGAGTAAAAGATGGTGGAAGAAGGTTTAGGAGAGATAACAAAAAGATAAAATTTATTAAGAACTACAAGTGACAGGAAATTGTGGAGAGCCGTGATCACCAGCATCTTGAAAGTACATGGTACATAGAAGAATAAACAAAAAAAATGAATTAAGTAGCAAAAAAATATTTGAGGAATTTGGTATGTAAATGTTAACTGAAAGAAAAAAAAATCAGAATATTAAAACTGTTGATATGAAAGCAATGAACTTACCAATTATAGAAAAATATTATAGAAAAAAGAGAAAGGTGTAAATTGAGTAAATAACTATATGAATTTATCAAGAGTAATTTTTAATGATGAAGGTAGTACTACATTGGATGAACCAATGACTGGGTTAGAAGTTGGTTGTTGAGTAATTGATTTGTTATTATGGCTTATCAACATCTTGCAGGTTATTTAAAGCCAGAAAATATTTTTAGATTCTAAGTATTTTTTTTTAGATAATAATGATTTACTGATACAAGCCATATTAATTAACCTATAGCTGGTCAGAGGAATGCTGGATTCATACCTAGGGTATTTATGTGTAAGTGAATGTATGAACCTGATTGGAATTCAAAATCATTGCTTTGATTTCTCATTCCAAGCCCCTATCCATTATGACACCTGCACATCGACATAGTAGAATAAAAACATTTTAAATGAAGATTGTGTAGCACTAATTTTCCTCATGGGAAGGTTTGCCTCTTGTGAATATTTGGTGTATGAATTGTTGGTCTTTAGTTGGACAGCAATGATAAATACTGGAGAAAACATACTAATTTTAGCTGCCAAGTTGGTCTTTAGATACTGGAATATGTTCTGTATAAGAGATATTTTGGCAAAAGTTGGTGGATTAATCCAACTTTGGCACAATACCCTAATCATAGCTGAGTTTAATGGAAATGAACTCTCAAGGTAAGACTAACTATCACCCTATGATATTTGCTCAAGGTGAAATACAATTGCTAAGGTGAATATTTTTTTGAATTAAATCAAAACGCTTAGATGGTTTTGCTGGAACATCAAGCTTTGAAACTGTATCTTGTATACTTATATATATATATATATATATATATATATATATATATGTGTGTGTGTGTGTGTGAGTGTCGAACTCCATTAAAATTGTAGAAAAATGGAATAGATTTAAGTACTATCACAAAACCTGCTCACACAGAAGGCGACTCATTTTTGTGCATTTCCATATTGATATATATTAACCAATGAGCAATGTCATATGAAATGCACTGTACTCTTTGAATTTTTAAACAAGAATGTTTATCGACTGCTGCAAAAATTTGAAAGCTCATTTCAGAAAATGATCCATAATATTTTCCCTCCTTAAAATAGATATCTAAAAATTGGGAAAATACTTATTAATCAATAAAAACTGAATTTAGTAAAATATAACTTGTACATTTCTGGAGCCTATTTTTTCTTATAAATAATGTGATATTAAGTTAGTGAATTAGTATTGCAATTTTTGCATGAACCTTTCACCCGGGTTGTTCTTTCATTGTTATACAAGCTGAAATTCTCAAACCATATTAATTACTCACGTTTTAGCTTATTTATTCAAGTATACTATATTACAAAAAAAGTCTTAGTGATGGTGAGTTAAGAAACATGCAAAAAACATATGAACTGAATCATTGTCAACACAGATTTTAGCAGCAGTATTAATGCACTTATTGTTCATTGACCACTGACATACTGCTACTAAAAAAATTACACACATACATAAAACAACATAAATACATGACACACACATTTTCATATGTAGACACATTCTATTTTCTATCAGGTTAACACAAATATTCTGTGGCATTGTAAAAAAAGAAAACAAATATTTTTGTGTAAAGTTGTTTGCAAATTCATTTTTTCAATTTGAAAGAAAACAAATACTCAGTAATAAAATTTATTTAAATTTGTAGAGTTGTGTTTAAAGATTGCTTATTTCTTTGTTTTCTTATGCCTAAACTGCTGTGTGTGTGTGTGTATATATATATATATATATATATATATATATATATATATATATATGTATGTATGGCTAAGTAGTTGGAATGTTCACATTCCGACCATGAGACCTGGGTTTGAGTCTCATCATGGTCAATTTGTCAGGTAGGTCACTTCTTGATGTTCTCGGCCTGGGGAGGTGGTATCAGCATGTGGTACCTTTGGGAAGAAAGTGCCTGAAAACTATATCACAGGTTGACTGTGATATGAAATTGGGCAGACTGAGCTATTTGGGAGCCATTGAGGGTTACTGGCATGAATTCACAAGTCATCGTGAGTGAGGGTTTGAATGTACAGACCTTGTTCAGACCTTTGTTCATGCCAGATAATGCATTCTCCTCCTAGAAAGTCTAAGGTTCACCTTCATTCAGCATAATTCCAATATAATCCACAGGTGGTCTCTGTGGCTGTTGAACAAACAAATGTGCCTGAACAAGCGCCTGCAACAGGGATTTTATTGTCTAGCTGTCCTTGAATACAGGTAGCCTATTATATACATAGGCATTATTGTTTCAGACTTTCTCAGAAGGAAAAATCGTCCTGTCAAGAATCAGAATATGACACACCTATATTACTGTCTATATTTCTTAGTTGAGGTATAATGTACACTATTTACATTATTCGGACTATTGTCCTTATCTTTGTTGCCATATTTATTACAACATTTTGGCCGCTGTATGCTCCACCCTTCTTCAGGTGGTTGGAATGTCAAACCGAACCCTTTATTTCGCTCACTGGGGGAGACTGTTCTAGTTCCACGTGTCATGTTTAATGGATGTCAGTTATCTCCTGTTAATTCCCCTCTCCAAGTTCTCCACTGCCTTAACCAGGTATTGAATTCACACTCTTTGGGTCCTGTCACTTGGATCTAACCAACGCCTTTATCCACTGTGCCATGTGTCCTTGTCAGAAGGCATATACTGTAAAACATATTCTAACTCATTGTATTGACCATGCTCCTATACATCAATTATTTTATGAAATTACTAGTCTAGAGAATCTTAAGAAAATAAAAAGTAGTATCCTAACCTACCTGCACTACAGATTATAACTCTAAATAACTCAGTTGTAAAAGCATAATTGGAGAGTGATGGAACCAATGATGCAAGGGATAACTGATAGTGTATATGATTTTTAAACAGAAAAAAAAATCAATCAAATATATTCAAACAAATTTGAGTAAAAGAACAGACAAGGTCTATCTGTTTAATTTTTAATTGAGTGTTTGAATTGAAATGGCAGATAAACTATCTGAACTTAATGTTGTGTTATTGAAACAGTCGAAATTACTTGAATAAAAGTACATTTATATTTGTTGCAGAGCTTGGAGCATTCTTAATAGAAAACTAACAAGTGTTTATCTTTCTAAAAATTCTATAAAGAGTTGGAAGAATATAAAAAATAATTACAGAAATTAAAGCAAATTTCTTTTCCATTATTGGATCTGTGGGTAGTAAACTAACTCTTGATGCCCAGATGGATGATGCAATATTCACAGCAATATATATGGAACAGACAAATTTTATGGACTGTAAAGATGCAAATATGGTATATTCGAATAAAATTGAAAAATTACTGTTCGTATCTTGGTTGGGAGTCACCACTTTGTTGTGTTTGTCCCAAAGTAACATGGGACTAGCACAACATAGCTAATGTCTTACCATTATGTGGGAAGTATTTCTGGGAGGGGGAGTACTTGCTGAACCCTGAATTATAATTTCTATATATCAGTAAGTAGACCCAGACAAATGTGAAGAATAAACCTTTTTTTCTTTTTTTTTTCTTACTGTTGAATATTTTCTTATTTTCTGGTTTCAACTATAGTCATAGGTTTTTAAATTTCTAATCAGTCTTGTTCTGTAAGACTTAAAAAGTGTCCACAAAACAGGATACCTTGGAAGAGAGGAAGACTATTTTCCAGATGAAGAATGATATGTCACAATAATATATGGAAGCGGGGAAGAGTATATTCAACCTGTAACATGGGATGCAACTCTGTATTTTCCTTAAACTAATAACAATGAGAAACTATTATTTCCTTTCTTATTTTTAACATTTTTTATCAGAAAATGTCAATTCTATTATGCTGTCAAAATTTGCAAATGGAAGCAGATTCTATTTCCAAGTTGCAACAGATTTTCTATTGCAAACAAACTCTACCATAAATTTACCCAAATGTTGATAACAGTGGAATTGGTTGCTAGCAAAAACACATTCAATACAGAAGATGGCAAATCCAAGAACTTAAAGTATGAACAAATATAACTAGCTCACTAATCATTCATCTGAGACCAGAAGACAAAACATTGTCTTTTATTTGCAGAGAGGAATTCTTTCTAGAAAATGTCTGCAGCACCAAGTAAAATAATGTAAAGTGGTATTAGAATCTGTGATAATGGTAAACAAAGAAATTTATCTTGATTCTTTAGATTCAGAAGGCAAAATATAGTTTTTTACTGAATGGTATTTTCATTTAGAAAATAGCTACAACACTGAAAATTAAGTGTTCTTACTAAATTGAACCAAAGATGCAAAATAGTTATGTTAAATAAACTCTTTTTCTTTATAAAAAAATTATAAAATAAATAAATAGTATGAAATATAGTCTTTCTTAATTATTAAAAATAAATATAATCATTATATAAACATATTTTTAGTCTACAAAACAACTACTAGTTTAATCTACCAAGTTCTCTAGAAAATGGCTACAATATTAGTGAAAATTACTAGAAACAAAAGAGCTTCTCTGCTTTCTTATTCAGTAAAACAGGAGCTTTTAATAAATTAAGTCAAACTAAGATGCAAAACAGTTATTCTAAAAATAAAGCTACAAATGTTTTTATAAAATCAATTTTTTTAATATATAAAAGAAATAAATACAGTGAGTTCTTTGCTCTTGTATATAATTAAATTCAAACCATTATTGATGAAAAATCTTTAAAATTATATCCAGACATAAATATAATTTATATAAACTAAATATATCAAACAGACATATGGAATAAAATAAATGAGATATGAAAAATGTATTTTATTAAAATAAACATAATAAAAAGGAAATATGAAAAAATATACTCTATGAAAAAATAAAGATAAAATATTTTAATAAAATAAAAAAGAATAGAAATTATAATTCAGGGTTCAGCAAGTACTCCCCCTCCCAGAAATACTTCCCACATAATGGTAAGACATTAGCTATGTTGTGCTAGTCCCATGTTACTTTGGGACAAACACAACAAAGTGGTGACTCCCAACCAAGATATGAACATTAATTTTCCAATTTTATTCATGTAATATACCATATTTGCATCTTTACAGTCTGTAAAATTTGTCTGCTTCAATAAATAGTGATAGGTCACATGATATGAGATGACCTGTCATTGGTTAATTGAACAACATAGGTTTGGAAAAAGCTGACCTTGAAGAGAAGAGATTCGGACCTGTTCTAAAGTGACATGCAAGGAATTCTCTCCATTGTCACAGTACCAAGGGTTTAAAGATACAAGTTGTTTGGCCCTATTGCACTCAGATGGGTAAGTCCACCTGACATATTGTCTATATGTAGGAAAAGACATTGTGTTTATGTTAATGTGCATATTCATGTTTTTAAATGTAAATAAATAACTTTATTAAATATTAAAGTTTTCATTCTTATTTATGTTAGTCCCAAAGTAATGTGGGACTAGCACAATAATTAGAAGAAGACACCATTGCCACCATTATCACTATGAGGCAGGTATTTCTGCCACACCCTGTGAAATACAATAAAAATAAAATAAGATAAAATATAATAAATGTATAAAATATAATAAAGCATTTTAAAAAATAAAAAATAATATGATAAAAGTAAAAAGGAAATATTCTTAGTTCCAAACACTTTCTAAATTCTAACCAGAATTTTGGAATCTTGGTTTAGCTGAGAACTTTTCAGCAACTCAACATAGAGATGCATAACTGAATTAATTTTGTTACTGTCTTCAATATATTTTCTGTGTCCATATGTCTTCTTTACTAATTTCTGCAATAGCAGTTATGAATTACATATGGCTTTCCCAAAGAATAGTGATGCTGGCAATTTGGATATATCAAAGAGAAACTTGAAAGTGATTCTTTTAAGTGAAAAGGTTAAAGTTCTGGACATAATATTGCAAAAAAAAAAAAAAAAAAAACCTAAAAAAACCCCAAAACTGACAAACATTGTATGCCACGGTTTATAAGATTAATGGTAAGAATGAAACTTCTGTTACACAACTTGTATTACTGCATATAAATGTTCCATTTTATTAGTTATTCTACCTTATTTATCAAACTTTTCTGAAGTATATATATATATATATATATATATATATATATATATATGAGAAAAACATGTTACATAGTGTTCAGTACTATCATTTAGAAAGCTAAGCAAACATGTCTTCAGCAACAAAGATCTGAACTTAGCAAAAATTATAGTCTATAATGCTGTTGTCATTTCAACTTTGTTATATAGTTGTGAAATCTGAACTTTATATCATCACCATATCCAGAAATTATAATGCTTTCACTAGCAAAACTTTGTTTAATCTTGGACATCAGATGGAATTACTATGTTACCAACACCAGAAGTACTGGAAAGCACCAACACTCAAAGCATTGAACCATTGATCAATAAGCTCCATCTTCAATGGTCAGGACATGTAGCAAGAATGGAAGAGTCAAGAATCCATGTCAAATTTTATTGAGCTCACTTCAGAGAAAAGACCATGGGATAGACCTCTTTGAAGACATGGGGACCAACTGAAAACAATACTGAAAACCACTTTACTTGAGGTTAAATCATTTCAAACACATGCATACCAACTTGAGTCATATTTACAATGATTTTCCCGCAGTAAAAGCCTCAAGAGCCACTAGAGGTAGAGGGTTACAGAGCAAGAGGCATCACCACAAGCAAGGTGATAATGCCATTAAGACACAAGTGGTCTGAAATGTGGAATGAAAAGACTTTAGAAGGCATTTTATTTTTATTGAGGAAAAATAAAAAATAAAATAAAAAAATAAATAGCAAACAGAACTTCACAGTTTAAGTGGACACATTAGAAGTGTAGGGTTGAAGTTTTCAAAGTATAGAGTTGAAGCAGTCTATTAGAGTGAATAAATCTAGCAATTGTGTGAAAAATTAAGTTATATTTCAACTGAACAGCTAATTTTCAAAGAACAGTCATTTTCTCTGGCCAACCATCTTAAAACGACCAAATTCCTTTTACCATGTCATCTCCACTGATATCTACTTTTTAGGGGTTGGTGGGTTCTTGCCTGCTTCTGCCTCAGTATCAGCATGGAAGTAATTAGAACATTCTCTTTTCTTATTTTTTACCCAGCATGGACAGTAGAAAATAATGTAAAGTAAAATTAAAAAAAAACACAAAATTAATAAATTTCAAATTTAAATCAACATATTTCCCAATGAAAATAATCAAAAGCAAGCAGTATGAATCAGAAAGAAAAAAGTTTTTATGGCTCAATTGGTAAAGTACTGTCATGGTAAGACAGATTGGATACAAAATCAAGCACAAGTCAAATTGACTTAGGTCATTTTAAAATTTATTTTATAACCATTAGACAAGTAGAATGGATAAGAAATAAAGATTAAGTTTCTGTAGCCTAACTGGTAAAGCACTGTCATGGTAAGACAGGATAGCCATGAATAAGGGATGCAAATTTAAGCATGAGTCAAATTGACTTTGTTCATTTTACAATTATTTTCTAACTGACAAGCAAACAGTGTGGATGAGAATGAAAAAATAATTTTCTGCAGCTTAATTGGTAAAACTCTGTCATGGTAAGACAAGTTGCCAAGAATAATGGATGCAAATCCAAGCTCAGATAAAATAAGGTCAGGTTTACATTTATTTTATAACCATTAGGCAAATAGCATGGATCACAAATAAAGAATTACTTTCCATGACCTAACTGGTAAAGCACCATAAGACAGGATTGCCAAGAATACAGAATGCAACTTCAAATCTTGATGAAGTGTTATGCTTTATCTTTAATCAATGCTGCTTACTTTGCAGTTATAAAATGTAAAAACAATTTCAGGGTTTTGACAAAAACCACAAAATAAGGATAATGAAATACCAATCAAAAATTAGTAATGAAAATGGTTCAACTAAGAACTTTAAACAACTTAGGATGTTGCATATTACAACTTAAGATTTTTTCTTTTGTATTCCTTATATATATATATATATATATATATATATATATATATATATATATATATATATATATATCTTCTACTATAAAAATATATATGCCAGGAAATTCCCTGATTTCTTCACTTTAAGTGCACTAGAGGAAGAAAACCATGGAAACAGATCCCTGATGTACAAACTATATTGAGAGACTTTCAACTGGGAGTGACAGCTGAAATCCTGACGACTAACATAGGATATAATCTGTTTCCAGAGTTGAACTAATCAGAAAATACACAGCTGAAAAGAAGAAAAAAAGATTAATTTAAAAGTAAAGAAAAAGTCAATCCTATTAACAACCTGTCTTCTGAAACTCTTAGAATCCTGAAGCCAGAAAACAAACAAACAATGTCTGTTTATACTGTAATTTTGTAAAAATTACCCCAAGACAATGTCTCTGTTTGGTCAAGCATGTCTGCATTATCAGAGAGATTTGGAGAAGTCCAAAAATTTGCTTTATTCATGAGAATCAAAGTTTACTTGTGCATATTAGCAGGTGAGTCAGTATTCTTGAACTTGACTTGTGAATAATTTTCTTCTAACAACATTTAAAAGCCTCAAAGGCATTTATGCAGAACAGATTCCTGGGGTTATATCTGTACTATTTTTGTTCTTAGGTTTGAGAAATTGGACAAGCTTTTCTTTAAAAAGAAATAACAAAAAGAAAAGGAAAGAGAAAAAAAAGTAAATAATGACAGAAAGAATGATAAAGAAGAGAGAGAGAGAAAGATGAAAAAATCAAAGGAAAGAGAAAGAGAGAGTCATAACAACTAAAATGAAAAGACAAAGTAAATGCTACAGCATAAGACAATTGTATATAAAGAAGCAGATGAAAGAATTGTGTAATCAGGAAGAGAAATTTTGCCAGGATGAAGTACTAAGAGGAAAAAAAAAGAAGGAAAGAAAGAGTAAAAGGAGTAGGGGAGGGAAAAATAGTAAGGGGAGTGATGGATAAAAGAAAAGCTAAGAACAGAGGGTGGAAAAGGAAGAATCAGGAGTTGAGAGAGGTAAGAAGGGGAGGAGGAGGAAGAGAGAAAGAAAAATCCCTAAACAAGAGAAAGGAAAGGAAGAATCAGGAATTAAGAGAGGTAAGAAGAAGAGGAGGAGAGAAAAAAGAAAAGACTTAAACAAGAGAATGATGAAAAAGGTAAGAAGAAAAAAGGATAAGAAGGCAAAAGGAAAAAAAGAATGAGGAGTTGAGGGTGGGGAAGAAGGAAGAGGAAAAGAAAGATAAAGAAAAAGGATTTAGAAAGAGAAAGAAGAAAAAAAGAGAGGACAAAAAGAAAGAAAACTTGGGAAAGAAAGAAAAAGGAGGATAAAGGAACAAGAAAATGAGGAAAAGGTAAAAATAGTTAAAAACTGTAAAAATAAAACCCAAGAATGGCAAACATCAGAAAGAGGAGACAAAAGCTGAAGGCTTTTGAAATCATTTATGGCCTCTATTATTACAGATTTGCAATGTACACATCCCATCTGCAACGTCTTCTGTTAGGCACTGCCTTCAGACTTCATAATGATATGTGAAGTGTTCAAGTGGGTGTTGCTGGCAGTGTTGGCAGTCTTCTGAAAAGGTCATGTCTGAGATAAAACAAGGAAAAAGGCAAGGGCAGAGAGAAGGAAAGAGAAGAATCTAATTCTGATTTGCCAAAATCTGTAACATCTTACCCACCTAACAGCACATTTGCAAAGGGGAATGAAAGCGATACAGTTGACATAAGTGTGTGTTGGGTGGGGAAAGAGACTATCTAATCTCCAGTTATCTATCAAGTAGACAAGAAGTAGCCTATAGACAGGAGAGTTAATGAAATAGTTAATGTATAATACCACTTCCCATACACACAAGGCCGACATTAAAGTTGACTGATGCCATAGTAAACACAGCCCAACAAT
This sequence comes from Acanthosepion pharaonis, assembly GCA_903632075.3. NCBI lineage: Eukaryota > Metazoa > Mollusca > Cephalopoda > Sepiida > Sepiidae > Acanthosepion > Acanthosepion pharaonis. Next base: position 350,316 of record CAHIKZ030005606.1, read on the forward strand.
GCTACTCTCTTAACCCTACCCTGATAACAATTTCTTTTATGTGCCTTGTCCCTTCAGGACATATGCGTTCATGGCTCTCCACAGCTTCCTGTCCTTCTCAGGTCTAAGCATCTTTTGAAATTTTACCATCCCTCTTTCGAACCATAGAATCACAAACAAAGAACTTTACCAAATAACAGAAGCCACATCACTTGAGGACTTTCAATGGCAGCAACAACTAAAACAGATGTGACTCAAAGAGAAGATAATGACATGATCAAGATGTTGGCATTCCACATGACTTTGAACAAAAGGTTAGAATGGAACCCCCCCACCCTGTTAAAACTAGAAAGAGCAATAACAATAACTGGAAATGGGAAACCTATTTTCCTGAAAAGTTTATTTACTACAAAGATTTTATAAATTTCAACCAAACACTGGTTGCTTGGTCAATGAATGCTGGACAAACTTAGACACTGTGCCTGCAAAAAAAACAGACTAATATAAGGATGGTTTTTCCATTGACACTGCTATTATTTTAACTACCTTCACTCCTCAACAATGTTTATTTGTTTAAAAAGTGATGGTTAGAATTGTAATAAAACCTAAACATATGAAAGTGAATTTATACATTTTCTTTGTTCTTGAGAATTGAAACCAAAACAAATAATAAAGACTATTTATTTATTTATTAGATTGTTTATGATGTCACTTCTAGTGCACATTATGAAGAAAGAAGGCTTGAAAAATTTGATACTCACAGGATGTAGAGGGGTAGAGAGAAACATCAATTACCCTACCAAACAAGCTGGTGTAAATGGATAGCAGAACAGGAAAGAAGAAGAAGAATAGTAAAAAGGCAAACAGTTATAAGAGTTACAAAGGATAGGAAGTTGTAGAGAGCCATGATCGCCCATCATGTGTCTATACGAACACATATATCCACAAAATAAGTTTTTTCGTCATAATTGCACCTATTAGTGTGCCATTTGTTGGTGAATACAAGAGTATCTTAATCAGCCTATGAACTTTTCAGCTGACCATCATAGAATTAAATTGCATATCCCAAATCAACACAAAAAAATCATAAGAAATCTGTGAATTCTGACAAATAGCACAAAAATATATCACATAAACTATAAAAATGATTATAAATACTTAAAGTATTAAGTGTAAAAACAAGCAACTTACCATCAATAAAATGTTATCAAATTTAGCAACAGACATACTAAATATATTTCATGAAAAAAAATAATACAAATTCATGTGAAGACAAAGAAGTGATCATCGAAAATAATAAAACTGACATATCACAATAAGAAAAATTCTTATGTAAGCCAAAAGTATTTGGGCAGTGGAAATTTATATTTAAATATATAGCAGTAACCAGAAAATGGTTTGAAACATAAAAGTAAATTGCAAATATCCTTAAAAAAGATTAATTGCTGATATTTAGCTGAATATATATTCAGTTACATATATAAAATATGCACGAGATATGCTTTAATGAAAAATCAAACCAAAGTAAAATTTTTCAAAACATCCTGCTGCGCCTCACTTTTACACACTTTAGCATCTAGAATGTTTCTCACACATATTTGAATATTATCTGTTACTTCATTAGACATGACATGTATCTAGCCAATAAAACTAAAAAAAACACAACATATTATTAATCTGTGTCTCTGCTTTTTATCATTTTTTTATCATTTCTATCTTGATCTCTGATGAAGCTTTAATAAAGTGAAGCACGTTAGATTGAGATCTGTTTCTTATTCTTTATCCTATCATATATATATATATATATATATATATATATATATATATATATATGAAAATTTCTCCGATTTAACCAGTAGAGAAGACAATATTTATGAATAAAAATGACAATAGGAAAACTGGTAATTGCTGGCGTGTTTCGTCCAATGTGGACTTTATTAAAGCAAAATACGAAAATGAATACATATTTTGCTTTAATAAAGTCCACATTGGATGAAACACGTCAGCAATTACCAGTTTTCATATTGTCATTTTTATTCATAAATATATATATATATATATATATATATATATATATGAGAGAAAGGTTTTTTGGAATATACAAAATAACTATCTACCCTGCACAGGTCAAAAGTAAATAGTTATGTGACAATGCCTTATGAAGGGCAAAATAAATCCAGCCAGGAGATGCGATTTATGCCCTGCAAACTAGATGGATGAAACACTTGAAACCACCAACTCAACATGGCTGTCTCTGACATTCAATTAAAAGGATTTTTCATTTTTTTGTCACTATCTTTCTTTACTTATTATTCCCAGTGTTTGTTAACTTACCTGGCATCATACTTATTATAAAACCCAGGTTGTGTGTGTGTGTTCGTTTATATATTGGATCGGAGTTCCTACATTTTTCTACCAATTTCAACAAAACTTCACAGGACTACAGAAAATTACCTTGCGATGGTTCTGACAGTGCCAAAAATTGGAAAAACACAATTGTTTTTGCACAAAATCAATTTGAAAACATGATTAATAGGCATCGCTGTCACGAGAATGAAAGGGAAACAACTCATATCGAGTTATACTTATTAAAAAACTCGGGTTGTTTGTTTGTGTGTGTGTGTGTGTGTGTGTGTGTGTGTGTGTGTTTGTTTATATATGGGATTGGATTTCCTACATTTTTCAACCAATTTAAAAAAAACTTCACTTTTTTTTGGTAGGTAGTGTCTCTTATTGTCTTGCACACATTTTTCTTTATTTTTACATTCAGAATGCTTTAAAAATTTCATTTACAAGACAATTGTTTATAATAAAATTCTATTCAATCAGTAGATTCATAATGATTGAAAACAATGTTTTCGTTTGAGTTTGACCAATTCGTAAAAAAAACAAAACAAAAAAAACTAATTAAGACAGGCATGTCCATCAACCTTAAACAATAATCTTTGTCAATTTAATTTTTCAGTCTTTATGATGGTCGATACTTGATCTATCTCTTACTGTTACATCCCCAGGCAACGCCGGGCTCTACTGTTAGTACTTAACATTGAGTCCTCTTGTCTGCTCATACTGTTCCATTTCAGTGTTACTTCAGCCAATGGACTACTAATACCAGGATTGTTGGGTGGAATATTCTCCCCCACCCCTCACCAATCCTTGCACCTTTTTTATCACATGCCTTTTCAAATTTATTATAAGTAGTATTATGTTTATTTATGGTGGCACATTCACTCCCTGACAGCTAGAAGGTATATTTGTTCATTTTTTTCCCCCAAATGGTTGAATACTGAAAAATGGCTATAAAAAACAAAATGATGTATTTGGACCAATCAGAAGACGCCATTTCTAAACCCAGTTTTTGAACTTTTTTTTTTATTCACAAGGAAGCAATAAAAGATGAAGTCTAACAGATGTCACCAACTGTTCTCATAGAACATGTTGATGAAAATCTCCTGCGTATAAGTAGCTCAAAACAAACAATGCAGCTCTTCAACCTTCAAAGTACAGCTGCGTAATTATGAACTATTCTCGTCTTCCTATTATGTTCTGTCACCCTCATGACTTATCAGTGAGAATTCTTATCAAGAACACAATCACTGCCAACGAAGCTCCTGACTCTTTAATATTCTATCTGTTGATATACTGATAACAAGATTGCGGCAACTGTCTCCATTCTTCGAAGACCTGGGGTCAAATGAGAAAAGTAGGTTTTAACAAAAGCACAGGATTGAAATGGCAAGTTGCATTTGGTAATAAGAATTGAGGAAAGGGAATCATAAACATTTTCCATCTAATTAACACACCATTGAAGACCATTTACCAGAGTTTTGTTTGATTTTTGCCCATAAATATGATAGCATACCAAGGTTCAATGAGTTGGGACAGTAGAATCTTCTTCACATCAATTTCTGAGATTAACAAATTTCCTCACACGATACACATCTCACTACTCACATGAATTTCTCAACCGAGTCATAACAATTATAAATATTTATAGGGAATGTTTAATTACCTCCAAAGTATTTATATATTATGATGTATTTCAATATGGAATATGCAGTGAGCATGTTTAGAAAAAAAATGAAACTTGAAATATGAGGTAAAAGACAATGAAAACAAAGCATTAATATAGAGACCGTGTTTTAGTGCTACTGACATCATGCTGTTGGGATGTGTGTGTGTGTGTGTGTGTGTGTAGCAAAAGTAGGGAAAAAGAAAGATGCAGAAATTAAGTCCTGCTTTAACACTTAGTCATATAAAACTTTTACTTTAACACATAGGTACAAATTAAGTCCTTATTTAATTCTTAATCACATACAGTTCCTAATTTAACAATTAGTCACATGCACAAATTAAGTCTTACTTTAATAATTAGTCACATACAAATTAATCTTACTTTAATAATTAGTCATATACAAATTAAGTCTTACTTTAATGATTAGTAGCACACAAATTAAGTCTTACTTTAATAATTAGTCACATACAAATTAATCTTACTTTAATAATTAGTCATATACAAATTAAGTCTTACTTTAATGATTAGTAGCACACAAATTAAGTCTTACTTTAATAATTAGACATATACAAATTAAGTCTTACTTTAATGCTTGACATACAATGTTCACTGCTATGTCAATCCACAAGGAAAGAGAGTATTTTAAAATTTGGTTCAGTTTATCTGCTAATGTGTCACTAGAGAAAATGATATTCCACTTTTGCCATTCATGTTTATTTATGTACACAGGTATATGAATGTTACATAATGTTCAGTCAAAACATTTCCACACACTAACCAACAACAAAGCAGTGATAGATATGTTCACTATATTAAGTTATGATATCTCCGACACATGCCACTCAAAATAAATAGGCCTATAAACCAACTTTAGCAAGAAATCATCTGTTCAAATATGAATCCATTCACTCTCTTAATATTAAATCTTTTATTATTGATACTACTTCTTAAACTGGTGACTAAGAATACCCAACATTCACACATTGATCTACTTATTATATCTTCAAATTTACCAATTTTCAAATTAGTAATAGATCTAAAAAAAACAATTCTTTACCATATGAAACAGACTGGTGCTACAGAATCATAAAGAATTTTACCACATCACAAGAACATCACTTGAAAACTTCCAACAGAAGCAACAACTAAAATGGATAGTACACATAAATAGAACAGAAAATAAGGATATAATCAAACAAAATGTTAGGAAGGAAACTCCCATCAATACAAAAAGGGGTGATAACAGTGAACTTGAGAAGTTTAATTATCTGGAAAACTGTTTGAAGAAAAAGATTTTATAAAATTTAAACCAGAAGTAAATGAATAGCAAATGTTTCCTGTATGAAAATGGCTAACCCCACCATTACCAATTATTTTTGATAATTTATAAAACTTCATCTCATTTACATATTGCAAATTCTTGGTTTCCTGTATGAAAATGGCTAACCCCACCATTACCAATTATTTTTGATAATTTATAAAACTTCATCTCATTTACATATTGCAAATTCTTGGTTTCCTGTATGAAAATGGCTAACCCCACCATTACCAATTATTTTTGATAATTTATAAAACTTCATCTCATTTCCATATTGCAGATTCTTGTTCTGTATTTTTTTTAATCAAGTTCACCCCAAGCAAAGACAGTAAATTTACTGATACACAAGGAGTTACTGGGTGTGGAAGAATTAGAAAACAGAAGCATTACTAAGGAGTAAGAACAAAAGAAGAGTAATTGGGATGACATTAGATAGCGATTGACATTGCGTTTAAATTTTTAAAGATTAAAGTTGGCTGGAAAGCATGGAGTGAGAATTGTGAGAAAAAAAGGTTAGCATGCAGCTTATGGTTACATTTAACCAACTCAACTGTATATCGGTGAGACCTCGTTGCCAGTCTAGTACTGTGCTTAAATTCATAAAGTCTAGGTACCATACCAAAGAGCTAATCCAAACAATTACCATTAACATATTCATAGAAAAGGCACAGGGAGACAACTCTATGGCAGTGAGAAAGTGACTGAAGCTGAGATGCAAGATTAGGACCAATAATATTGTTGATTCTTCTTCTGAATTTTATCAAGGATCTCTAGATATATGGTGGGAGCACCAGACCATATGTAGCAGCAATATTCTAAGCACAGATGAATGTTAGATATGTAAGATAAATTCTGGAGTTAATTTCTGCTTCTAATTGGAATTTAATTGCTTTGCTTCTAATTGGAAATGTCAGAATCAAGTTAAAACCGAAAATGTGACACACAAATATGAAGGAGCACAGGAATAATGAAAGATTCTTTCTTGAAACCAAACAAAATATGAAGAGATGAGATTAAAGAATAGTACTTAACTGCTATGTCATATCTATCTTCTTGTATGACAATGAATGCTGGACAATTTCTTTACAGATGAAGAGAAGACTCAAAGTGAAAGATGTGGTTCTACAGATGGCTGCTGAGAATGTGAGCAACAAAGATATTTTCAGGAAAATAGGAACTAACAGAATACTTATACTTACAATCAGAAGGAGAGTTTGAATTTTGAGGATACATAATGAAGAAAAAATACTTACAATATTTAACACAGAACATATTTCAGTCCCTAGAGGCAGAGGAAATAGCAAGTAAACTACTTAATGTGTTTGTGTAAATGGATGACAGAGAAATGATAAAGAGGGATGGTAAAGTGTCAAATGTTGCTTAGAGCGGACAAGGTATAAGAAGCTGTGTGATTGCCTGTGTACTGAAGGAACATGCACATAAATGAAGTTTTTTTTAATCATTTCAACAAGAAAGACAATAATGACATTAAGATGCAACACAGACATTGCAGTCATCATTGCTAAAACACATGACCTATCACTTGTGCTCATATTCATTATTTGGTTTCCATAAATATTTTACAAGCACTTTTAATTCACATGAAAGAATTCTAGTAGACATTTCTGCTTTTACATACTTTCTTTTCAAATGGCATTTGCCAGGAAGCCATTCAGTAGCTGTCTGTAACCAGCATACATGTCTGTCTGTGTGTGTGTGAATAGATAAATAGGGCTGTCAAATTTTACTCTCATGTCACTAATATTTGTCTTTGATGCTCTGGGCCAACATAAATAATAAAATCAGAGATAATACTTTTGAAGAACCCCTTATATACGTCATTTTTTATCATTTCATCCCAAACAAGGCAATAAAGCCACTAAGACAAAAGGGATTACAGTGTGTGAAGAAATATGAGAAAAAGAAAAAAATATTATTAAGGAGAGACAACAATGAAGGGACAAGAATTAAAAAAACAAAACAATGGTCGCATTTAAATTTTTGAAGATCAAAGTTGACTAGAAAGCAAGACTCTGGAAGAGAGTTCCACAAGCAGGAAGTACAAGAGAAGAAACTTAACATACCATATATACTTGCAGATAGGTCTCACTTTTTTTATCAAAAAATTTCACGAAATATTAGGGGTGCAACCTATCCACTCGATGTAAATATAATACAACACTATCTTGTCATCATGATTTCTGAGAAATTGGAAATGATACCCATAAACACTAAAACTGTGGATTCAGTTCTGAATGAATTTTAAAACTGTAAATTGGTTACATAGATAAATATTTTTTTTCTAAATGTACCATAACATTTTCTTTTGGAGTTATTTCTTTTTTTTTTTTATCGAGTTGAGTTGGTATAAAAATAATATTCAGTAAATATAAAAATACGAGTACAACAATTACTTCCTTTTGTTTACATAATGATTGATAAAATGTATTTTAACTGCAAAAGTGTATTAATAATTTTAAATTTTGAAATAAAGGTAAAAATAAAGGTAGATATCTGATAATTCTTACATTTAAAAAGAGCTCTGTAAATCCCCAGATTATGGTGCAACCTATCTGTGAGTCAACAGTAAATCATCAATTGAGCCATAAAGCAGAGGTGTGACCTCTCTGGTGGGTTGTCTTGTCCATGAGTATATATGGTAGAACATAGGGTTACATCTAGCCAGTCCAACTGTAAAATGATGAGACCTAGTGAGACTAATCTATTACTAGCATTCAAATTCATAAATACCTGTATACGAAAATGAATATGTCCTGCCAACTCACCTAATATAATTTTCATGAACTTGGTCTGGGATATGGCCAATTAAAGCTCTCCCAATTTTCCTGTAGTTTGTTGCTTTAAGCATTTTTTTGCTTCTTTGCTAATCCTAATTTCCGGTACATGTTCTACTATCAATTTGTCAAAAAACCTACTACAGAAATTTAGTGACAGAAAGCATGGTCATCAGTAAAAAGATGAGCCTGAAATGCAATTTATAGGTCAAGGATACTAAAATCAAGCCAGTGTGGAAATTTAAATATCTGGGAAGTGTTCTGACAGAGGACGGTATGTGTGACACTGAGATCCAAAGACATATTGGGATGGCCAAAGACACATTCCAAAAGCTAGGCTGAGTATTATGACAGGAGTATTTTGTTGGTAACAAAGAAAAGAGTACTGAACTACTGCATGATATCTGTCCTCCTTTACGGCTGTGAATGTTGGATGGTCTCCTCAAAAATGAAGAAGAGACTCAAGGCAACAGAGGTATGGTTCTATAGAAAGATGTTAAGGATACCATGGATCAAAAATGTGAGTAATGTTGAGGTTTTGGAGAGAATGCAAACAAAGAAGAAACTTATGCTTAACATCAGGAAGAGGCAACTGAAATTTCTGGGACACATAATGAGAAAAGAAGGCTTGGAAAATCTGATACTCACAAAGTGAATAGAGGGAAAGAGGGACAAGGGAAAGCAATGCATGGCATACCCAACGGGCTTAAGCAAGTGGATGACAGAACAGGGTCTAGGAGAAGTAGCAAAAAGACAAAACTACAAAGGATAGGAGGAAGTGGAGAGCCATGATCATCTATGTCATGAAGAGAAATAGCTCCCTGCTTCTCTTTCATCAACTACTTTTCTGAAACTATTGATATTACCTGAGAAACAGCAATGGGAGATCTTGATCTCAGGAAATAGATATTCAGTAAACATAAAGAGTGACTTAATTATTAATCTTAAATCTATTTTCTTTCTTCCTAAATCCTGTTCTTTTATTTTCCCTTTTTCTCACTAATATCTTTCCATTCTCTTTCATTTCCAGTAAACTTTTGCATCCTAGTGGCATTATTGCCTTACTTGGGGTGAAATGATTAAAAGAGAAATTTACATTGCCCTCTATTTTTTTTTCTTCCCATGGCTTTACTTTTATAAATTCAAATATTTTAATTACATTTAGTGTATACAAGGGTGGCACAGTAATTCATAATCTGACAAGTAGTTAAACAAAAGACAAGTCTTGGCTCTTCAGGATCTAAGCAGTAATTACTTTTCATAGATTCCTTTTCATTATTATCATTGCCATGATGTCTTAGGAAAGACAATGATTCCATTTGACTTTTCCATAGTTTTCAAGAGTTCTTCTAGATTGGTTGCAAGCCAAACAATGTTAGAAAGCCCAGTGTATCCTACTATTTAACTCTAAGCTGGATGCAAAGAAAAAAAATTGATTCATGCCCTTCCCATGGACATTGAGAAGAAAGAGAATGCTAACAGACTAACATTGAATTTAATTTCAGTGTGAATACCTGCCCATCGGCCATGTTGTTATTTATTGAATGTGAATCTAAAATGTTCATTTGAGATCATTTGAGAACATTCGATTAATGGAATTAATATTTATCAATGAATTAATTGCATTTACAAGTAAGAGACATGTTCACAATGTTCCTTGGACAATGGAACCTCTTTTTTGTATTATTCACCTTTTATATGATGGAGGTGATCATAGCTCATAGTAATTGTATTTTTTTTGTTTCTTCTCCCATTACTTGTTGTGTCATCTATTTTATGCCGGGTAGATTACTCACCGTTTTCCTTGCAATCTCTTGCCTTCAGTATACCCTGTGAGTGTCAACTTCTCAAATCTCTCTTTCCGCATTATGCGTCCAAAAAATTTCATTGGTCAGTTTCTGATTCTGAGTAAAAGTGTCTTTTTTGTTTCTATTTCCCTTAAAACATTAACTCTCAGCATCCTCCTGTAGAGCCATATTTCGGTTTACTTTTCAGCTTTCATATAGGGTTGTTGATATTACATGCTGAATTCTCTTTTCTTTGTTTCTAAAAAGATTTTTCTGTTTCTTAGCATGTTGGCTCCCACACGACCCTCTGGTGGGTCTTTTTACAATTTCTTTGCTATGATTGATTGCTTTTGAGATCATCGTACACCAGAGCCATATTTTTTCTATTTCATTTTCCTTTTTTACTGTAGTTTTTTTGCGTCAGTTTTTTTTATTTATCCATACACAGAGCTGTACCATGCATTTGTTTAGGACTCTGGCTTGTAAAATGAACTCAGGTATTGAATGACACACATGTTGGTCATGGGTCATAAATACTACCTATGATATCCTTGCCTCATATATGAAACAATGTTAAAACAAAGTTGCTTGTAACAAATTTAATTAAGATATAGAGTTGGGGCTGTGGGACAACAAGGGAAATGAAACTTAGGATCCAACATGTTAATACATTGTTTAACTTTTGGAAGATGTCTTTTGATATTTCAATACACCTACAAATTTCGGTCACATTTTCCATTGTCTGTTAAAGCAACACTTCCCAGATATATGGATTCTCCATTTCATATCTTGCATCATGGGGTGTCGCATTAATGATCATACATTCTGTCATTTTACAACTGGCAGTCCTCTCTTATCACTTCCTTTTATTAACTTGTCTCAGTGTTACTTGTTGTTAATGCATATTTTGGTCAATATACTCTTTTCTCTCACCATGCATAATCCTCAAGGAGTGGGAAAGAAAAGAAAATGAAAACTTTTTCAAAGAAAACAAATGGCAACTGAAAATGGTCACAAATGTAGCAACCAGACCAGTCCAGGTATGTAGTCATTGGAGAGTGAGGGTGATAAAGATGGCTGCATATATCGGCCTGTCAGCCAGGTGCTTAAATTTGGTCGAGTACGGATTTCAACACTGTGATATTTGCTTAGCTGCCTGTCACCTTAACTAGAAATAATTAACTGACATGAGTTATCGCCCCTGTGACAGGTGAAAGAGAACAATATTCCCCTTGCAGATTGAATACAATGTTTGGTTAAGATTCCCAGAAGATTACCAATGTACAGGATTCACTTGCAAAAAAGCTGAAGGGAACAAAAGGTGACTATAACAACCAATGTGACAACACTTGTGCAAATAAATCAATCCATAATTAAGCCACCAATACCCGCCATCCTGTTTTATTTTAGGACAGTAGGTACTAATGGGTTATAAGTATAACCAATAATACTGGGCGTTTATAAATCTGTACTTGTAACAAATGTGGAGAAAAATGGGTCCAGTGTTGTATGGCAAATAATCAGGTGGTATTCAACACCTGGTTTCAATCACACCCAAAATGTATATGCACATGTAGAATCCTAGGAGGAGAAACAAAGAACCAAATTGACTATATAATGATCAGTAAAAGATTCAGGAATGCAATTCTATACTGCAGAACATACAGAAGTGCCGACTGCGGGAATGAACACCATCCAATGACATCAAGCCTTAGAATGAAAATATAAAAATTTAAGATATCCAAGAGACCACTCAAACTGCAATACTCCTGAATAATTCAAATTTGAAGAAAAAGTATATGGACAGCATTAAAAGCAGATACAAGGAAATAATACGATTGAAAATTTAAGGTGGGGCACATTATAAGAAACTTTACTAACATCAGCAATAGGGGTCATCCAAAAGAAAACCAAACAAAAAAAAAATGGAATGGATAGGCATAAAATTCTAGACATGATGAAAAGTAGGCAACATTTTCAAGGTATGGCATAGAATACACAAAGAAATTAAGAAAAAAAATGTGGGCAAAAAAAGAATGGCTCAATGAAAGGTGTGCAGAAATAGAAAGAAGAGGCATCATAAATAAGGCAGATATGCATAAAAGAATAAAGGAATTAGCAGAACAAAAGATGTGCTAATCAACAGAATACATAAAATTCAAGAATAGAATACTGATAATTGAGAAAGAAAGAAATACTTCAGTGATGGAACAAATACATTGGAGAACTTTTCCATGAGCAAAGAGGACAACTTGCAGTCCAAAGTAATGTCAAAGGTCCAGAAATATTAAAATCTTAAATGAAATCAGCACCAGACAAATTGAACAAAAACAAATCAGCAGGAAATGTAATAGAGATGCTGGCAGCTTTAGATGATTTTGGCATTGATAAGATTACAGACATAATAAATGAAAGTAAGTAATATTCAAGAAATATTCACTTAGTTTGTCTTACCAGACTTTGAATTATGGCACTTTGTGTCCTCCATATGTTTTGACCACCCGGTGAATAGTCTTGAACGTTCTCAAATTTAAAAGACTTGATAAACTAATGACACCCTTGCTTCTGTATATAAACACATGCAACAAAATAAATCCTAATGTTTGCCTTGATAAAATCTCTCTAAGGATGAAACATATCAGCTGAGAGTAGTTTATCCTCTTATCTTTTTATTCATTTTGTTCATTTACATATACACTATCTGAAAATAATTTACATATATTTTTTTTTAATTGACTTCACCCCAAGTCAAGCAGTAAAGCTACTAAGACTCAAGGGGTTACTTGGTGTGGAAGAATTAGGAATAGAAATGTCAATAATGAGTTGGAAGAGATAGTGATTGATATTTCATTTAAATCTTTGAAGATTAAAGTAGACTGGAAAGCATGGAGCCGGAAGGGAGTTCCACAAGTGAGAAGTGAGAGAAAAGAAACTGTCAGCATAAAATTTACAGCTACTTCTAGCCAGATCAACTGTAAATATATATAATGTCAACAACGAAATTATTTGTATACCCATCAATTTTGAATATTTTTTTATGCATTTTTCAGAATCTAATGACTGTATGATGCCAGATTTTTTATATTTTAATAAACACAGAAAAGGAATATAACATTCAATTTTCAGAACAATAGGTTAAATACAACAAATTTGACAGGTGAATTATGCAAAATAGGAAAAGACAAAATTATTTGTACAGTAGAAAATATCATTTTAAATTGATTGATTCTTGTAAGTATAAGTAACTTGGTGAATTGTTTTATCTATAGAATATTTGTGACACTTCCAGCAAAGAACATCGCATGATGCATAGAGTGACACTATTGTTATTCTTATGTTAACAAGTTGATGGGGAAAACAAAGGAGCTTAGAGTTGACTTGTGACAGAGAATTATTAACTTTCACAAGTCAGGAAATAGTTACAGCACTATTTAAAACCAGTTAGCTATCCCTAGATCTATGGTAAATTCTGTTATAAAGAAGTTTAAACAATTTGCCAGGATAGAGAATTTGCCGGGGCATGGAAGAAAACCCAAATTGTCACTGAGAACTGCACAAAAACTGTGTCGCAAGTTGTTTTGAAAGACATCGTCAAAAGTTTAGATATGATGCGTAGCAGCATAAGTACTCACACAATACAATGTTATTTAAATAGAAATGGGTTGTATGGAAACCAACCACAATGAACCCCTCTTCACAAACCATGTCACATTGTTATTTGGTTTAATTTTGCCAAAACGTACTTGGAAAAAGAAAATTGCTTTTGGGAACAAGTGCTATGAAGGGATGAAACAAAAATTGAGCTTTTTGGACATAATGATGTACAGAAGATTTGGCACAAGAAAGGTGAGGTTTTCCTCCCAAAGAACACAGTGGCAACATTAAAACGTGGAGGTGGCTCAAAGATGTTTTGAGGTTGTTTTAGCTCAAGGAGGATTGGACAATTAATTGCAATAAGAAGGATATTATCCTATTGAAAATCTATGGCAAGAATTGAAAGTTTGAATAAATCATCAGCCACCAAAAGTCTTTCAGGAATTAGAACATTTAACCATTGAAGAATGGAAAAATTCTCAAAGACTTGTTCAAATCTCATCAAAAACTTTAGAAAATGATTGCAGCAGTTATAAAGATGAGAGGCCATGCTATTGACTATTGTGAAAATGGTTCAGTTTTTTTCTATTTTTCATACTGTACAAATAATTTCATCTTTTCCTATTTGCATAATTTGCCTGTCAAATTTGTATCTATTGTTCTGAAACTTGAGTTCTATATTTCTTTTTTTGTGCTCATTAACATACAAAAAATCTTGTACCATACAAGTATTAGATTCTGGGAAATGGTTAAAAATATTCAAAATGGATGGGTGTATAAATAATTTTGTTGTTGACTGTATATATACATATATATATATATATATATATATATAAAATATTTATTAACATTTATAACAAAAACATTATAAACTGCTATATAAATGCAATCGTGTTTCGTCACTGTGTGTGCCTCCTCACGTAGTGTTGCTCAACTGGAGAATAGAGAGTCATTTTATGGTTAAAAAGTAGCAATACCCTCAATGGGGAGGAGTGGGAAAAAAGAAAACAAAAGTGCCTAAATTTCTAACATTATATATATACATAACGAAACTGCTGTTTTCAACTTATGAGTCAGTTTATTCCATTCAAACATTAAAGTATTCGAAGGAGATATGTAACCACTTATCAATTCCCTAAATCCAGTGGATCCACATGGAAACATAATGGTGATCTTTATCAACAGGAAGTAGCTATGAACCAGTTACAACAGTGATCACTTTTGATATAGATGGAAACTATTCAATTCTTATTCTCTGATTACTCTGCCAAAATCCAGCAGAATATATAACAGGTTTCTAATAGGGGCTTTGGACAAGGATTCATATTGGTTCTGCAATGCTTATCTGCATTAGAAGAAGAGATCATATCACTCACTCTTCACTGCTGTTAAACAACCTGGGTAAAAATCACAGACAAGAAAATGTATCTCGATTTTCTGGCCTAGTCTTTGGGTTGCATTTTCCAGGAGATCTACCTGGCACAAAAATGTTTATCTGTTTTATCTTCATCTAATAAAATAAAAATAAAATACTTATCTGATCTATTTACATTATTTACATGCAGATTATTATCTTCACCTTTGTTGTTGATATCAAATATTTTAGTGGTTGTGCCCTTCATCAGGTGCTTGTCAATCTAGGTAACCTATGGGAAATTTTAAATTGAACCTATTATTTACTTTACCACGGATAGATTATTGTTGTTTCACTGACAATGTACAGGGATATCCCATCTAGTTATTTTTAGTACTGTTCATTTATTACTTGCCCTGTTTTCGACAAGTACACCCAGCCCAGGGATTGAACTCACAATTACTATGTCACTAAATTCAAGGACCAATGCTTTAATCCATGATACTACTACATGTTTTTGGACAATTGTCTGTGGATAACTGGGAGCTTTAATCCTAACCTGCCAGCTGATGAGTGCTGTTGCTGTTTGTCATACTTGACTACACTCACTGAAGCTTTTCTTTTTTGTTACAGCTTTGAAGACTTGCCATCATTTGTCTGTCTTTATTAGTGGCTCACATGTTGTATTTTTTTATGCTATCCTATTTGACCTAGTTCCCCTAACAAAGCGAACATAAAAAGAAAGCTATTTGCCTTTCTTATCACAATGTAGTATATTTAAAATGGCTAAAACAAAGTTATATCCTTTGAATATTTAAGGATCTTTGATAAAACACATCTTGTTAATAAAAGTGGAAACTCTTTTGTTTAGTATGTTTTTGCTGATCCTTAAGTTTTCCCCCATTTATGGAATTCACCATTCATATCAGTAAACCTCTTAATTGTTGTTGTTCCCAGGTCCAACATGATCCAGGGTGGTAGCACCTGTTAGGGTCCCACCTATGGGCAAATAGTCAATCTCCAAACAAAAAGAAAAAACTATGAAAATATAAAAATACATTCTTATAGTAAAAATACCAGAAATATATTTTTATATAAAAAAATTACCAGCCATATATAATTATAGTAAAATTACCAGCCATATATGTTTATAGTAAAATTACCATATATAATTATATAATTATATAGCAAAATTAATTATATAAATTAATAATTATAATAAGCATATTATATAATTATATAGCAAAATTACCAGCAATACATTTTTAAAGTAAAATGAACAGTAATGTTTTATAGTAGATTTATCAACATTTTCTAGCAAAATGACCAACAATACATTTTATCAGTAGTTGAAGGCATACAATTGCATTCAAAATATATTTAGTTGAAAGCATAAAATTGTGTTCAAAGTATTTAGATTTCAGCATTAAATAACCCATAGAGGTGTTGATATGCCACTTAACCAACCAACCAACAATCATGCCAGAGGATACTACAATATTTATTTAATATGCCTTAATTATTTTTTAAAATTCTTTTTACTAATGATAACAGTAATGATAATATTAACCATTTTTTAGCAAGCATTCAGCATTCATTGAACAAGAAACTGATACTACATTTGGTTGAAATTTATAAAATCTTTCTTTTAAAACAGTTTTCAGGAAAAAACTGGAAAGAGCAATAACAGTGGATTTGAATCTAGAAACTGTTATTGCTCTTTCTATGGGAGTTTCCTTCTTAACCTTTTGCTTGAAGCAGTGTGGAATGTCAATATCTTGATTATCTCATTATTTTCTCTTTAAGTTACATATGCTATCTGTTTTAGCTGTTGCTGTTATTGAAAATCCTCAAGTGATCTTCTTTTTGTTATTTGGTACAGTTCTTTGTGATTCTGTTGCACCAGAATATAAGATTCAAATAAGGATAACCTCCACTAGGACCTACAGGCTTCATTCACTTTTTAAAAAAAAATCATTTTAACCATTGATCCGAGAAAGAAGTCATATACAAGTGTCAATTTAGATATTTCTGAACAAGTTTGGTGCCATGCATAATATTCATATGAAAGTCTTGATCTGATGACGTTATTTAAGAACATGGCTATTCCTTCAGGTTATTATTTTGTCTTTGTAGCAACTTGTGATGTTGGACAAAACTACTTTTAGCAAGTATCAAATTCTCCAAGCCTTCTTTCCTCATTACATGTCCTGGGAAATGTCAGCTGTCCTTTTTTAAGTATAAGGGTCCTTTTAGTTTCCATTTTCCTTAAAACTTCCTCATTACTTACATGTGGTATTCTCAGCATTCTTCTGTAGAATTGCATCACTCTTCATTTGTGAAAAAAAATGTTCAATTTTTACTGCTATATAGAAGGATTGATGTTACATAGCAGTTCAACAATGGAAATACATTTGATTCATTTTGCAAGATTGAAAGCTGATTTTTATAAGTGTAATAAAATTAGTTTAGGATCAATATGAAAGGTACATTTTTTTTTTGTCAATTTATTATATTAATTGTATTTTTATTAATAAATTTATTGATAAAATGTTGATAGTTCATGACCAGAAGCCTTTATGTGCTATAATAATTGTTTTTGACTGCATCCGAATTCAATTTCAGGGAATTTTAAAAACAAAATCAATTACATTTAAATCAACTCCATCACTCATTTTTCATTAAAAAAAAAAAAAAAAAAAAAAAAGAAAGAGTTTAAATTCTGAGCATGTGATGTTACAAACTAAAATATCTATGCAGAATAGGGTATTTATATAAAAGCTAAAGGTCAGGGCCAATTTGTGAGTATTTTAGCTGTGATGCTCTGATTCAAGAGATTGTAAGAGTTTGTGTGAACCATTTATTAAAATTATGCAAGTTTACAAAACAAAATATAAAGAAAAGAGAACTGGTTCCTAATTTCATAGATAAAATATCTGGGATGGAAATGAGAGAAATTGTTCTGAAAAATATTGTATTTCACGACTGCTCTTCTTGAAGCCTTTCTATAGACAAAGTTATGAAAAATATTTTATTCCATTACTGCTCTTATTGAAGCCTTTCTATGTTATGAAAAATTTATGATTATACACACAAGAGTTATTATTATTACTATCTTCAAAGATTCAGCAGAAATGGATTTCTATGATATTTAAAAAGAATCAGATCAGAACTAAAAGAAGAGTATTGCTCTCACATCTGGGCTAGAGATGCTTAAGTCTGAATTTTCAGCCTTAACAGACTTTGAAAGACTTTCTGTGGCTCTGTGCATGATTTCCCATCCTTCATCCCCTTTTCCCACAGACAAAACATGGCTGGACTCTTGTCAGTCTATTGCTATTTCCATTGTAAATGTTCAGATGAGCTACATTTCTTAATTCCATGACTTCAAACCTTTACAGCTGGGACCTACCATGACATGTTCACAGGGTTAAATTATCCTCTTCCCCTCATAAACCATTGATAAGGAGGAAGTTGCACAGTTTTTTCCCCAATAAATGTTACTTTGTGAAACTGAATCCTGAGAGGATGCTTCCCCAATCACTACAATCTTACCTCTTCATTTTCGTTTTATGGAATATGGTGCCGTAACCACAAAACATCATACGTGGAGTCTGATATAACCCTAGAACCTTCTGTATACTTATAATCTGCACTCTTATAAATCTCATTCATCAACCTACTACTTTAAGTGGCTCTTGGGCCTTGTATTGGGTAAATGACTATGAAAAGAAAATGAGTTTTCAATGTTGAAATTAATTTACATAAACAAAGGCAGCCAATTAATTTGCATAAACAAAGGCAGCCAATATTTTTGCATATTTTTAATCTAATATATAAAGCTCAAAGTTTGTTTGTGTGTTTTCACTTGAAAACTGAAAATTAAAATATATAATGTTCATTGTGTAGATGTGTGTACAAATATTATGTAAAACTGTAACATTAAATAAATGTAGGTTTATCATTTATATCTTCAAGCATGTGTCTTATATCTTGCCCAACTTTCTTCAGTTATGTGCCATGCATGATACATGCTTAGGCAATCATGTATTTTTTGATACATGACTGAGGAGGCAGATTTTTTTCTGCAGTAGTTTGCCATGTCTTTCTGTGATAGACCAGTTGCTATCCAAGGCCATAGAACCCAGTCTATCCTGCTATTTACCCATGTGGGGAGAAAAAGAGAATTTATACCTTTCCCAAGGGTATTAGCACATAAGTGAATGTAATGGATTCAACTGGAATTTGAACTCGGCTCTCTGATTCTTCAATCCGAGCTGCTATCCATTACTCCACCATGCCTCTTGTTAATGGAAATGAATAATTGATGTATTCTGCTTTAAAAATAAAATTTTAAACAGTAAAAGTATTTTGTTACTAGTTACCAATCTGATCTTTTATGATCTTTATAAATGAGTGTTTTGTTGATGGTTTTATAACTAATTGCTCACTTATTCAAAAGAAGCTATTTTCTGGCCTAAATGTGATAACAACCTTAGCATTTAGATAACAGATTGGGTGTGAAGGAAATCAAACAGTGTTGATATCTTTTTATAGCATACCCTGAAGATCTAATAAATATTATAAATTACAATATCATAATACACTGTATTTGAAATAAATTTGTGCCAAAATGTTTAACCCTATTAAATTGTTTTAATTTCAAGAATTTCCCAAATACTGTAATTGTTGTAACCTAGGGAAGGTTACTGAATAGAATAATCACACTAAGGTTGGTAATGAATGATAATACTTAGGACAAGAACAACACATAAAATTTGCATGCGGTGTGTAGAAGTACTGAATTGCTACGAGTAAGTTAAGTGAATTCCACAACAAATCTCCAACTGCAGACCAACATACAGAATTTACTACTGTATTTATGTGAATGAGGACATACCCATTATCATCTGTAGGTATGCTATAACAGTAATATAATCAATCCTGACTAAGCATCTCGACTTCAGTCACTTTCTCACTGATATGACATGGCTTCCCTCTGACTTTTCTACAAACATTTTCATGGCAATTGCTCTCATGAGCTTTTTTCCCTGGTGTCCCAACTGCATGAATTTAAGTGTACCACTAGATTGGCATCTAAGTCCTATCTTTTTACTGCTGAAATAGATAGATGAAACTGCCACTCCCAATCCAACAGCCTCTTTTCTCACATTTTCAACCTGTGGGACTCCCTTCTGTTTACTTGCTACCCTGACAACTACAATCTTCTGTCCTTTCCTCAATCCCCAATCTTCTCTTTCACATTTACTCTTTGTGAACCCCTGCATATTAGTGGCATTCCTGCCTTGCTTGGGGTGAAATGATTGAAAAAATATACTATTTTATAGCATTCACAGAACTTACAAAGAAACAACTGCATAGTACTGTAGAATAAAAGAAGAGAACTTGGTCTGCAACAGAAGGTAGCATTGTTAGTAAATATTAGATCAGAGGACATATGACTCACAATATCTTTTTCTTTCCCCATTTCAAAACCCAAGTTTCCTATGTAATCTTTTCTTAAGAAAATTGGTTAATTTTGTTTAGCAGCATATCCACCTATATTGGTTATTTAATGTCAAAATCTAAATATATTTTACATAATTTTACAGATATTTTGTACAAAACTTTATACTCTCAGGGTAAATGTTTTTTAGATATATAGTTTATAGATCATAAAAGCTATTGTTGGTAATTTTACTATAAAAATGTATTTTTATATATTTTTTAGTGTTGCATTGATTGTCATTTTGCTATAAAATGTATCGTTGGTTATTTTCTTATAAAATGTACTTCTGATTTTTGTTTGGGAATTCACTATTTGCCCATAGCTGGGACCCTAACAGGTGCTACCACCCCAGGTAAGGTTTAAGAAGTGGTTCCACGCTCTTTAAAACAACTAATCTCCTGATCAGCGGCCTTGCTGCTGGACATAGTTTATCATCATACTTAGACTTGTTCTTAATAAAATTAATTTCCAACATTTTGCAAACACAAACACAGTCAGGGCCAATTTCTCTCTTACTGGTATAAGTTCATAAATATCTTTGTTGGCTATTCCAAGTAAGACCCCATTTCTACAGCTCTAACAACACTTCATTAAACTTGTACTAATTACCAAGCTGTATAAATGGCTAGTAGGTAAAAGGATCTACCTGAAGTTATTCTTGGTGGACACAATCTTATAAATGTAAGATGCATAGCTGACATTTTGTTTGTGGCAGATACAGAAAGAAAACTGCTGGAAGCCTTAGACAAGCTAGGAAAGGAAAGTGAGAAGAAAAGACTAACTGTCAATTGTAAGAAGTCAAAAATTTAACTATCTAAAACGTGTTATATCAGATAAAAGGCATATTGGAATAGCAGAAGATGTCTTTCAAAAGATAAACAAAGTATTAAGAAACAGGAAATTTTTATTAGAGACAAAGAAAAGAGTGCTGAATGGTTGCATAATATCTACCTTCCTTGAACAGTGAATTTTGGACAATTTCCTCAGAGATGTGGTTCTACAGGACAATGCTGAGAATTCAATGGACTGAACATGTTAACAATGAGGACGTTTTATGAAAAATGGAAACAAAAGAGACACTTGTGCTTAGATTCAGAAAGAGACTGTTGAAATTTCTAATACATATAATGAGGAAAGTAAGTTTAGAGAATTTGACACTCATACTGTTGGAAGAAGTGGTAGAAGGAAACAGTGAATAACATACCTAATGAGCTTGTGTAAACAAATGACTAAATAGGGAATGGAAGGGAAAGAGCTTAGAGCTATAAAGGAATTGGGGAGAGCCATGATTCCTCACATCCTGAAGGAATACAATACATAAAATAAGTTGAATGGTGTCAAGAGTAATTCATTTAGTGAGTCAAGTTGAATAGTTACATTTTCTTTAGTTCTTTTAGCTGCTAATTGTTATATTCATGGAAAAATTTGAAAATGAAAATGTGTTGAAAATATATTTGCAGGCAAAGTTTTATGAATTGAATAGATTTGTCAAAAGAGGATCTAACTTAGCGCCACATCATATTAAAACACCAGTTCCTGTATGGTCACTGAAGTTAAGTAACATTGAACCTAGTCAATACCTAGATGGGTGACCAGTTGAGGTGCTGCAAGTTTGGGTGTGCAGGTGGTGTAATGGACAATGGTTAGAATTGTTAATCAGAGAGCCCAGTTCCAATTCCAGTTGGATTCGTTATAATCAGTTACACGCAAGTACCCTGCTTCCCCTAGCTATAGATTAGTTAGTAAGACTTACATCACTAAAACCATTATTATCTAAAAAAAAACAAAAATTGTATACAAAATGTTTACTACAAATATCCTTAGGAAAGGTATGAATCCACCTCTTCTCCCACCCCAGCAATGGGTTAATTAGAAAGACTTGTATCACTAAAATATTAATATCTAAAAGCCAAAAAAAAATATTTATCAATGTAATATTTGGATTTAAACTCATTTATAACCCATATTTAATGCTAAACAAAAACAACTAAACCAGAATCATGAGTGGATTTTCATGATATACAAAGGGAGATGACTGGTCAAATCAAACTCTCAAGTAATAATTAGTAACATTGAGTCTGGTCAGTACCTAGAAAAAAATAAAATAAAAACATTATGAACATAATATTTGGATTTCAGCATTCTTTCTTTTTATGGGCCATATCCTTTCAGGATGTAGGTGATCATGGTTCTCCACCTCCTCCCTCTATCACTTGCAGCTCTCAGCATGTTAACTTCCCTCTGCTTCCTTCCCAACACCATGTTCTGTCATCCACCTGCTCAAGCTCACCAGGTATGTCACATGCTACTTTCCCTTGTCTCTCTTTCCCTCTATTCAACCTGTGAGTATCAGATTCTTCAGGCCATCCTTCCTCATAAATAACCTATATTTTCCACAACTAAACCAAAATCAAGAGTGGATTTTCATGATATATAAAGGAAGATTACTGGTCAACTCAAACACTCAAGTCATAATTAGTAAGATTGAGCTTGGTCAGTACCTAGATGGGGGACTACTTGGGAATACCTGGTGCTATAAGTTTGGATGTGCTGGTGGCGTAATAGATAATGGCTCAGAATAGTTAATTGGAGAGCTGAGTTCCAATTCTATAGGTCAATTAGTAAGACTTGTACCACTAAAAGCATTATTATCTCAATAAAAAATAAAATTGTGTAAAAAATATTTAGCATAAATACCTTGAGAATGATATGAATCCACATCTTCTCCCCCCAGTTATGAGTTAATTAGTAACATTTGCATCAATTATCTCCCCAAAAACAAGATAAAAATTATGTACAAAATATTTGGATTTCAGCATTAAATAAGCCATTATTATCTCAAAATTAAAATAAAAAAAAATTATGAACATAATATTTGGATTTCAGCATTAAATAAGACATTATTATCTCAAAATTAAAATAAAAAAAAAATTATGAACATAATATTTGGATTTCGGCATTAAATAACCTATATTTGCCGCTAAGCAATAACAACCAAACCAAAATCAAGAGTGGATTTCCATGATATACAAGGGATGATTACTGGTCAAATCAAACATTTAAGTCATAATTAAGATAACTTAACCTTATTTTACACTTTCTATCAATGTTTATCACAAACAAAAGATCACTTCAGTCCCATAATAACTATTATATTTAGTGTGTGAATTGTGTATGTCAATGTAACAACTGTTATAAAACAAAGGTCGTATAATTTTAACCTTAATACTAAGCTTAAATTAGAACAGGACAAAGCTAGAAGGATGGAGCATCAAGCAAAGATCAAACTCATTATGGTAGTAATGGTTTGAGAGACTAACAATGGTCAATGTTAATAAAGGCTGGCATTCATTGCTATTAAGTAATGGGATATCCAGGCATGGCATGATTTCCAAGTCTGGTGGGTGGCAAAAGGAAGGGAAATTGGGTAAAGTTTCCAAATTATCCTCCACTCCATTTGAATTAGTATCATTGACATGGTTCTTTTCACACATTCAGGAGACAAAAGTGAAGCTAATTATACATTAATCAATTTAAATGGGTGTCCTCATGTTGTTACAGTCAAGATGTTTCAGCTGTCATAACTCTTCAGGTGTTTATTATAGTGAGAAACCTGGAAATTTCAGACCAAAACCATTACTTGTTCTTTGGGTGGAGATATTTGTTTTCTCAGTTCTGCTCTCTCTATTAGGGAAGATACCTTATAACAATTTGTTCTAGTTAATTTTTTTTTTATGATGATGTTTATGATGTTTTTACTGAAACAGAATATATAGCTTATATTGTTTAATTTGGTGGCTGAAACTATTATCACCAGATAAAATGGCGATTGTCCTGAAGTTGGATCAGTTAGAGGTATTATAGAACCTTAAACTCAATGACTATCCTTTCTAGTCAGAGTTTCTCAAACAGAGGTCATTTTTGTATTTTTGACCTACTGAAGAGGGAGGGGTTATTAGAGACAGGAAGCAAAAAGGCTGAAAAGTAGAGAGAAACATTGAGAGATATAATAATGATAGTTATTTCTTTAAGAAATTCAGGCTGAAAAAAGTGAAGAGCTCTAACTGGAGATATATATATATACTTTAATATTTACACACACACTATACCCGGTATTGAGTACTTTTGCCCATAAATATCTTCTTTTATGTATTGTATTCCTTCAGTGAACATGCCCCCCCCACCTACTCACATCTTCCAGTCCCTTGTAGCTTTTAATATAAGTTTTGTCTTTTTGTTATTTCTCCTAAACCCTGTTCTGCCATCTATTTGCTCAAGCTCATCAAGTATATTAAGTGATGTTTCTTCTGTCCCTTTCTTGTGCTCATACAACACTGTAGAGTAACTCTCTACCTTGAGTGGCTCTCGGACCTTTTATTGGGTGAACATTATTATTATAAAAAAAAAACAAAAAACAATCTGGCATCCTCCAAGAGATTTCAAGTTAAATCTAAGCACACAGATATTTGACAAATTAGATTTAAAACACTGCTGTCTTACCTGTTGGATACTTACTTAATTTGTCTTTGTTGTGGTTTGTTTCAACTTTGGCATTTGGTGTGTGATTATCAGCTTATTTAACTATGAACATTAGCATTCCTTACATCTTGTGTTTGCATGACTAAAGTAGAAAAAGTATGTAAAAAAACTGCTGGAACTCCTGGATAAATTTAACACAGTTGGGAAGGATATTAATAATCTAGAACCTATACTGGCAGCAAACTGCCTGCATATGAAGAGAAAAAAAATTCAGTGGCCTCCCTCTGTCTCTTCTTCAAGTATTTTCACAGCAACTGTTCTGATGAGCTACTTTTGCTGGTTTCCAGACTGCATGAATTTAAGCAAGATACTAGGCTGGCATCTCAGTCCCACCTTTTCACTGTCAAAACAGTTAAATGTAACTGTCTCTTCTCAAACAGCTTTTCTCCTGCACTTCCTGTCTGTGGAACTCCCATCCCCTTACTTGCTTCCCTGATGACTATAATCTTCAAATATTCAAATGTAATGTCAATTGACATCTGATACCCTGAGCTTGTTCCCTGTTCATCTCTGTACCCTTTCCCCAAACATGCCTCTTTACTCCTGTTCTCAATCATGTGTAACTCCTTGCATGCTAGTGGCACTCTTGCCTTGCCTGGGATGAAATGCTTTGAAAATATATATATATATATATATATATATATATATATATATATATAAATAATAGAAAGGGATGTAAGACAAGGAGATATCTTCTCACCAGATTTATTCAATTTATACATTGAAGTGATTCTGAGAGGATTACAAGTCCTACCAGGATTACTTATTGGTGGACACGATCTTAACATCATAATATATGCAAATGCCAGAGTTGATAGCAGACACAGAAAAAGGTAGCAAAGCAAACAAAAGATTAAACATCAATTGCAAGAAGAGAGATTGAATGGCTATCAGCAAAAAGAACAGTACAACATGCAAATTGGAGATACCAAAATCAAACAAGTACAACAATTTAAAGATCTGAGAATTGTTCTAACGAGGACAGAAAGTGTGACACTGAAATCCAGAGGTGCATCAGGAAAGTCAAAGATGCATTTCAAAGCTAAGCAAAGTATTAAGAAACCTGAAAATTTAAGTGCATAAAAAGAAAAATCTAAAAATATAAGCAGTTGATTGCTGATATCCCCTGAAGAGTGGATGAACAGATCTGCCTATGAAATCAGGATGCTGAAGGTAACATCAATCAGCTAAGTGACAAACTTTTATTTATATTAATTCTATATACATATAGATTTAACTTTTTATTTCTCTATCTGTCTATATGTTTTTATTTCTCTCTGTATCTCTCTTTATATATATATATATATATATATATATATATATATATATATATATATATATATATATATATATATATATATATATATATTTATATTTCTCTATATATATATATATATATATATATATATATATATATATATATTTTATTTATCTTATCTCTCTCTATATATATATATATATCTGTATATATATATATATATATATATGTATGTTTTTTTTTTCTCTCTCTATATATATATATATCTGTGTGTGGCGTTTTATTTCTCTTTCTCTCTCTATATATGTAATAATCTGTTGGTATGTAATCCAAGTGAGTCTTAATAATATAAAATATTAAAACTGATTCACAAAAAGAGTTCAATGTATTTATTATAACAGAGTAAGTAAATTACATAAAATAGAAATCCAAATTTACCTCATCAGAATAGCTATTTCAACCAACAAGTCCTATATTGGCATTTTCAACTCAGAAGTGTGAAGATATGAAATAAAAACTTAAAATTTAAACATTTAAAAAAAGAAGAAGAGAAAAAGGAAAAAAGAAAGAGAAAGAAGAATAGAAAAGAAGCAGGAGGCAGATAAATATTAAATTACCTCAACTCCCAGTATAATGGGAGGGGAGGCAGAAATGTCTGGTTTAAATAGAGATGGTTAATATACCCTTGACCTATATTTTAAAATTTTAACATCCCAAGCCAGGTTGAAAATGAATCCTAAAATTAAAGACATCGAGTTTAAACAATTTGAAAATTAAGATAGAAAAATAATAAATATTAGTTATAAACCAAAGAACAAAAAATATATTTTCTCCTTTTTTAAAAAAATTCCCAAATCTATGCTAGCAAAAAATATAAAATAATAACCAGAAATAGATAGTTTATATAAAGAAAAAATAACTTAAAAATATTTAAAATTTAAGATTTTGAAAAAAATTTAAAGCTATGTATGTAACACAGTAAAATCTAAAATTAAAAAAAAATAAAACTTTTTTATTTCATTCTTTATCTCTCTCTCTCTCTCTCTCTCTATATATATATATATATATATATATACAACATATATGTACACACAAGAGAGATAGGCAAATACACAGTTAAATTATAGATCTTCATGGCATGAGTCTAAAGATTGACCACTGAGCCATGTCTACACATTTTCAAGATAACAGACTTTAGAGAACAAATTTAAAAACAAATCAGATAAGATAGAATAAAAGAAGAGGAAGCAAAAATCATTGACTTGCCTTGACTTCCTTTTGCTGCTGAAGGCAATACAAACCTGATTCTCTTTTTCCCCTCCTTGATTAATCCATTTAACACTTACCTGAAAAAAAAAAATATAATTAAGCAAAACTATTAACAGTCAAAAATTAAATGGTTTATCTATAACTAAAGTAGTCAGTAAAATGCTTCTTTTCCTTCCGTTTCTTTTCTTGTCTAAGTTTGTCTCATTGCTTAAAAACACTCTGAACTGTATCAAAATTGTTTCTAAATAAAAGATTCCCAACTTTTCTATGTAAGACTCCAATTTTAGTATGCTACAGTGGCATGGAATTTGTGGGTTAAAATGAACAGTTAGTTTATCCACACCAAGAAGATTAATGGAGAATCATAATGATGAGGAAACACATGGGTAATTTTAACAAAAGAAGATAAGAAATTTATTTATAAATTTACATCCATGAATCCATGAAGTAGTAGTATCAGTAGCTGAAGTCTGAATTTGAAGGGAGTGGGTAAAGGATGTTATTTTTATTTTGTACTCACCACAATGCTAATGAGATTTGAAATAATCAGTTTTCATATTAACTTATTAAGGTGATTTTAGTGTAATTGAACTTGGATGTCTTAAGCTACTTGCAAAAGAGGTAAAGATGAAGGTTTCCGATGTGAAAAGGCTTTATCAGCTGTGTGGCCATTTATTAAAAGTGAATTAACATTGCAAGTTGTTTTAACCAAGCAAAAGCAGGTTAAGAATTTATAAATGATGTAATTTTGGAGTAGAACTATTCTATGCTTCAGTTATTTCATTTATACAAGTAAACAAAATCAATTGAAAATTATACTCAAATTTTATTTACCCGACCTCCCCACTAAGGTAGGATTTGACATAAGTTTTTTTTCTTTTATGTGGAATACCCATATGTGTACTTAGGGGACAAGAACAAAAATTACCCAGGAAGGTGCTACCACCAGGATGGAATCTTCAGAGCCAAGTTCCTTTTCCCATCTAAAATGAGAAGAATAAATACCATGTTTTGATCCTGGCCAAATATGTGGGTTATCCCACTTGGATTTGCCAAAATCACTCACTAGGGGGCACTCTTTATGTCTATAAAAAGGCGGTCATATTCTCTTTCTTTTTAGCTCTTGCTTCCAGATGTAGTTGCCATAGATAAAGAACACTGCCAATAGAGTGTGTTCACCTTCCTTAAGCCTATGTTGAATTTTGAACTGTCACACATGAACATGCACACATATGTGTCTATCACAAATTCCCTATTTTGGATTTTGGACCTGATATAAAATGTTTTGCATTGTACATGAATAAAAACAACATTTTCCTCTTCGGCTTCATTTTATCTCTCTTTTTAATGATAATTCCATATTTTATTTTACTTATTTTTTTAATAGTATTCCCATCTTTCATTTGGTCTACATTTTTTTTAATGGCATTCCACATCTCAATCTAATTATCATTTTAATGGTATTTTCACATTTCATTTTCCTTATCTCGTTTTTTTCAGAGCTGATACCTTGACAGACTTTACTTCTTTCAGTATGATCTATTTTAATTAGACACAAAACAGAAATCTTTCTTAATCAAATGCATAAAAAATGATAAAAAAGCATTAAATCATCATGCAAGACTGATTTCAATCAATGAAGATGAAAGAATGTGTAAAGGCAGCCATGTTTTTCATTTAGAACAAATGGTGGTCAAGATAGATTCTGATCAATGAGCATGAAGCTATAAAAAAGCTAACATTTAGAATAACAGAAAGTATTGACAATAAACTTCTTTAAGGGAATTCCTTAGTCAAAGAACAGGGATGCCAAGAGATGATATAATTAAAAGAATGATGGCAGAATAAACAGTGGACAAACAAGTAAATAATTAAACAGCCACAATCAATTTAGATTACAATTTGATTTATTTCTCTAATTTTTGTTCTCAGAGTTTTATAGTCAAGACAAAAAGACTTGAGCCAATTCTGCTTGCATTTTTTTAAAAAAAGATACCCAATTCTCAAAAAATCAATATTCAAAGGAGGTATTGTTAAAGAAACACAAAAAAAAAAGACCTTAAGAGGAAACATTTATAAAAACCAATGGCTATCATTCATTTTGTGAATGCTAAGATTTGATGAATTAGCCTTATGATTTCACTACAGAAATATACTCAATCCTCTTTATATAGGGATTGTATACTGGAAGAAAGTTATAGAATGTACTGACCAAAAATGTATCAGGAAGAAAAAAATTTGCAAAAGGAATAAATTTTCGAAACAATTACTTGAATGAATGTCATGCATGGTGTCCAACTCATTCAGAAATACTGAAAAATACTAGCTATTTACAACCATTTTCTCAGATCAATGATTAGAAATAACTTCAAGTAAATGAATCCTTCAGGTCTTAAAGTAAACCATCCTTCATCAGACCTTATAGACTGGTTCTAACAATCAAATAAACAACTTTACCAAATAACAAAAGCCACATCACTTGAAGACTTCCAGCAACAGCCATGGCTCAAATGTATTGCTCACGTAATTAAATGGAAAATAATGATATAATAAAGATCCCTGACTTGGTATCTTGACTTCAGTCACTTTCTCAATGCCATGACATGGCTCCCTCTGTCTTTTCTACAAATATTTTCATGGCAATTGCTCTGAGAACTTTTTCCCTTGTGTCCCAACTGTATGAATTTAAGCGTGTCATTAGATTGGCATCTAAATCCCACCTATTTATTGATGAAATAACTAAATGCAACCACAACTTCTACTCCAACAGTTTCTTGTACTTCCTTATAGTGGAAATCTCTTCAGTTTACTTGCTTTCCTGATAAATACAATCTTCAAAGATTTAAATGCAATGTCAATCATCATCTATTTATTGAATACTGTTCATCTTTTGTCCTTTCCTTTCTATACTCAGTCTTTTCTCTCACTTTCATTTCCTGTAACCCCACTGTGTACTAGTGGCATTCCCACCTTGCTTGGGTTGAATGGTTAAAAAAGAAAAAAAGATGCTAACTTTCCACATGACCATAAACAAAAGCTTAGTAAGGAAACTTGCATCAATAATAGAAAGAGCAATATTAGTGGATATGAGAAGCCTATTTTTGTGGAGAATTTTTTTTTACAGAAATATTTTATAAAATTTCAGTAGATAGTAGTAGCAATTGTTCAGTCAATTAATGCTGAATGTTTTCTATATGGAAATGTTCAATCTTATAATAAGGATACATTTAAGAAGAGATACAGAAAATATTTTATTTTACATAATGATTATTAACCCCTAAAACCAAAGAATTCTTTGTCGTCTTATAATAGCTAAATTATTCTGATTCAATGTAGAGTTTCTGATAGATAATTCCATATATCTCAGGATTTTTTTCTATATGGAATTATCACATGAGAATACAATTACTGAATTATAGAAGTGTTTGTGCGAATAGTTGTTCTGGGGATGATGCAAATAATAAGATAATAGCAAAATCTGTTAGATATTTTTGTTATTATTAAAAGCACCTGACAATTTAAAGGTATTTATGACAGAGATTTACAGGTTGAGTTGCTTAAAACAAGAACAGTAAAGTGATTTTCCAAATGGACTGGACAGTCTGGTATTTTCAGATTTTCCAGATTCCTTGCTTTGCTAAATGCGGACCTGAGGCTCAGCTTACAAAGAAGCTCTTGTCTAAGTTATCAGTTGGAATTAGCTTCTTTTGGTTTTGTATTTTGTATGCATCATCTTTTTATAAAGTTCTTTTAGAAAGCCATATAAAGTGACCTGGCTGGGCATTATGAAAAACAAAATAGTAGCATAATAATGCAAGAAACACATACCAAAACATGAACAGCACTATGTACACACACACACACACACATATATATATATATATATATATATATATATATATATATATATATATGTGTGTGTGTGTGTGCACACAGGGTGCAATGGATAAATTGCATCCGTTTTTACATATATTTGTGTTTGGTGACTTTAATGCCCACCATACCACATGTCTTAAGAACTCTATAACTGACCTCACTGGCATACAAACCCTTAACTTTTTGATCACTCAGTCCCTGACACAAGTGGTTGACTTTCCTATGCATTTCCCCAGTAACCCTGATGGTAAGGCTTCCCTTCTCGATCTCTGTTTTACCTCTATCCCCGACTCTTGTCATGCAGCTCTGTCCTCTTGGTAACTCTGATCATGCCATGGTGTCTGTTAACATCTTCTTCAACCCCTCCCCCTGCAAAGAACCTCCTATTAACAGAATATCTTTCTGTTTTCAACATGCAGATTGGGACTCATTCTGTGATTTCCTTCATGATGTTCCCTGGAATGTGGTTTTTAATCTCTTCATTCAAAAATGTGTATCTGAGGTCTCCTCCTGGGTTAAAGCTGGAATTTCATCCCTGTAAGAAAATACAAAGTTAAATCACGCTCATCACCTTGATTCTCTGCCACTTGCTCAGCTGCTATTGCCCATAGGAATCACTTCTTCCATCTGTACCAAAGTAACATATCTAATTGCAACAGATGTCTCTGCCTGTAATGAGTGCAAGCATGTCCTCAATAAAGCAAAGCTATTATTTGCTGGAAAAATGAAACAACGTATTGCATCTTGCAATTTTGGTTCTAGAGATTATTGGCGGCTCTGCAAGAGTATGCTGAGCAACTGCTAATCCTCAATACCTCCTCTATTTAATCAATTTGAGATACTGATTTCCTGAGGCTGAATGCTTTGCTCGGAAATTCTCATCAAATTTAATGCTTGACTCATCTGGAGTACCCACACCAGATTTTCCCCCTAGAACTGAGGAGTTTTTGAGTGACATAAACATAACCTCATCGATGGTTTTGGACATTGTCTCCAAATTAGACTCCCATAAGGCTAGTGGCAGAGATGGGATACCAACTGTGGTCCTGATGAAATATGCTCCTGAACTGGCACCAATCCTCTCCAAACTATATAACTATTGCTTCACTGATTCTTGCTTTCCAGCCCGTTGGAATTCTCATCTGTTGTATCTCTCTGGTACAACAGATTAGAAATCTGGTGACCCTTCTGACACATCTAACTACTATCCTACAAGTCTCCTACCACTCTTTGGCAAAATCTTTGAGGCTTTAATCAACACCAAATTGGTTAAGCACCTTATATCCCATGATCTGCTCTCATACAAGCAATACGGTTTCCGCTTTGCCTTGTCCACCACTGACATGCTCACAACCATAACTGAATTTATATACCAAATACTTGACAATAATGGAGAAGCTCAAGCTGTAGTTTCAGATATCTCTAAATAGGGTCATCTTTGTAAGCTTCAGGGATATGGCATCACAGGACAATTATTTGAGTTAATTAAGTCATTCTTGTCACACTGTGAAATGAAAGTTGTCCTAAACAGGTTCTTCTCCACTTCCTTTCACATGAATACTGGTGATCCCCAAGGCTCTGTCCTGGATCCTACACTGTTTCTGATCTTCATCAATGATTTTCCTGATGTCATCAACTCTCAAGTTGACATCTACACTGACAAAACTACTATTTAATCTTGCCTTAATAGTAGATAGGGCATCATTGACAAAAATAACCTGGCCATAGGCCTTGAGAAGTAACTCCAATCTGTGGTTGACTGGGACTCCCATCAGGATGGCTGATGCCCAACTCTATGAGAGCACCACTCTGCACCTGTTTGGTCTCATGCTGACCACTGACCTAAAGTGGAACAACAACATTGAATCTATGGCTTCATCTACTGCAAGGAAAGTTGGTTCAACCACTGTGTCCAGACGACTTTGGAATCTCTTGCAAGTCTTCTGGACAGTTTCTTTATTTGGGACAATTCACTTAAAAATTGCCTTCAGTTCAATCTTTGGTGTTACAAGGTTTTTGTTTTTGAAAATAAACTGACATCTCATTTTTGACCCAGGGGCAGAATCCTCAGGCAATTGATGTATTTACTGAGTGCCACAAAATTTACTTATCATAACAATATATTGAGTTTTCTGAGCTGTCATACCTTCATAATCATGATTAGACATTCAACTCTTTGAATCCACTGCACTGTCTTCAGATTGACTTTGGAAACACTCTGAAATGTTTTTATTGGACAGTTGCTTTACCAAATTTCTGGTTGAGGGAAGTGCGTCTAGGGTGCTCTTTTTTCTCACAAATTGTTCTTAAACTGACCCTATTATACTATGCAGTTCACATACACACACTAGTGTGTGTGTGTGTACAATATATATATATTATATATATATATATATATATATATATATTTAAATAACAGTAACAAGTTCTGTTTAAGTTTTCAAATTTTCCCTTTATTTTCTTGGTAAATTTCTCAAAGTAATTTAGGTTTTATATTTTTTTCAGATTTTTTGAATGTTGCTGCAGCCATGATTGTTCTTTATATATTTATACAATGATTTTGTTTAATTCAGTGTTGTTGAAAAAAAAAAATTTCAAGGTATTCAAGATGCACCATTTCTCATCAAACTTCACACATATAAATACTGTGTGTGTGGTGTATGT
Source organism: Acanthosepion pharaonis (assembly GCA_903632075.3). Taxonomy (NCBI): domain Eukaryota; kingdom Metazoa; phylum Mollusca; class Cephalopoda; order Sepiida; family Sepiidae; genus Acanthosepion; species Acanthosepion pharaonis. The sequence goes on from CAHIKZ030005606.1 coordinate 384,273, forward strand.
GTATATATATATATATATATATAGCAATTGAAAATCTTTGTTGCCTCTAGGGAAAGAGTTTTTAAAAATGTTGACCCCTACTGCTATTACTTTTCAACACTGGCAATTTTGTATAGAGAAAACGTTAAATTTTCCTGAAAATGGCCTAGAAAGATAGCTTGAAGCAATCGGATGTCTAGCCACACTGAGGAGCTGTGGTAGAGTGAAACAGTCTCTCAGAAGATAACTATATACATATATATAAAGTGTTAATTGATATGAAATATACCCTAAGAATGGAATAGAGAATGGGAAATTCAACTCTTTGAAGTTTATCCTCTAAACCACATAGGGGAGGGGGGATTTAGGCTCCAAATTATGAATTGTAGTATTTTTTTTTTTTTACAAGGTTTTATTTTAACAAAATACAATAAAGAAAGAAATACAAGAAAAAAACTATTAAAGCAAGGAAGAATATAACTTTCATAAAACCAGAATAAAATGATTATTCTTTAAAGGTGCATGATGATGATAATGAAAAAAATAAAAAAGTTAAAACATATTTACAATCAAATATGGGTGAAAAGTGATTTGGTGGTTTGATGGTAATGTATATACACAAAGACATGATGGATTCAATCCACATAAGAGTAGCTGCAAACTCGTTTCCCATCAAAGTTTCCTATTTGGGAAATTTTCAAGACATGATCTTCCCAGCCTACAGGAATACAAATGGAACAACAGCTTAAAATTGTGTGTGTGTTGTTTTATGTTTTTGTGTATATAGAACTAATAAAAAAAAATCCTTCAATATTTATATCCCAATAGATATTTTTTAAAAAAATGAAAAGTTATTTGTAACAGAGATGTTTCTGTATTATTTCCATATTGGCGATCTTTGATAACTTAAGACTTTATTTTTTATTAACCCCACCCTCAAATTTAACAACCATTCATCTTTTGTTTTGAATTCTGGTAGGTACAATATTTTTTTGGGTAGAAGGAACCAAACAAGCAAAGTAATAAGATATACTTTGACTGAGTCAAATTCTCTATTTGGCATTCATTTTTCAAGATGATTGTTCTTTGGACCAATTTTAAATACAAGACTGATGATTTTTCTTTTCTTTCAATTCCAGTGTTCTTTCGCAATTTCAACATTAACAAAAACAAAATTTAAAGTTAGGCATTGCACAGCCAATGAAATGACGGCTTTATTTGCATCATCTCAAACTTCACGCATATAAATGCCTTTACTCCTTGGGGGTCATCTGTGTGTGTATATGGATGAGATAATATATATATATATATGCAACAATCAGAAAATTTTGACCATCAGTAAAGGTGTGTCACGAGCCTTGGTGGACATTTAGGATTTTTCACAGTTTTTTAAAAAATAATTTGACTTTGCAAACCCCCTTACTGCTATTAAGGCTATTGACTTTCAAATGTAGGATACAGGTTTGATTGAGTTCTCTATTTCTCAGGCTGGCAAATATTTTATTATAAACAGACTTAAATTCCCTTTTCCATTTATAAACCATATGTGAAACTGGACTAAAATACAAGATAATATGTGAAAGCAAAATCTGGATGTCTAGCCACACTGAGGAGCTAGGTAGAGTGAAACAGTCTCTGACTCAAGATAACTATATACATATATATAAAGTGTTAATTGAGTTATGAAATATACCCTAAGAATGGAATAGCTAAGTTTTATGGGAAAATCTTCAGTCCTCTGATGGCCTATCATTATTTTTATCAAACAAATATTTTCGTAATTTAAACCATAAACAATTTCAATAAGGGATTTTTTTGGGGGGTGGAAATATTTTACCTCAATTTAGGCTCCAAATTGAATTGTTTTATGCTAAGCAATAACTGTACACAGAGATAATTTTTTTTTTTCAAAACCAGGGTTTCCAGTCAAACAAGCTAAAATATCAATACTATAAAAAATTCAAAACAGCTAAATACAAAAGAAAAAAACTCTAAAACTATACAGGAACAGAATTGATGAATTAGTTGATCATAAAACCAGAATAAAATGAATAATTTATTCTTTAAAGGTGTTCATGATAGGCAGTGATAATGAAATTGATGTTATAAAATTAAAACATATTTACAATCAAATATGGGTGAAAATGTTTTAGGCATGTGTTTTTTTTGATGGTAATGTATTATTAACACAAAGACATGATGGATTCAATCCACAGAACTTCTCCTATGAGCTGCAAACATCCGTTTCCCATCATTAGTATTTTTTCATACATATAAAATCATATTTATAATACATTAATACATGACTGACAATGATCTTCCAGCCTACAGGAATACAAATTCTGTCTTTTTGTCTGAACAACAAAGCTTTTAAAATTGTCTTGGTGTAGTTGTTTTATATTTTTTAGACTCAAATGTAAAAGAACTAAGTAAAAAAAAAAAAAATGTTTTTCAGAAACCATTCAACAAACTCTGATTTGATATTTTCCCAATGAGAGACCTTTTTTAAAAAAATGAAATGGGGTTATTTGTAACAGAGATGTTTCTGATGAATTATTTCCAAATTGAAAACAAAGTGAGAAACAAAGATCAACAGAAAGAGGAATGAATGTCAACATAGATCAGAGAAATTTTTGGCAACCTAAGTAATAAAGTAAAAGTGGGTAGAAAAAAAAAAAAACAACCATTCATCTCCATATGAAAAACAAATAAAGTAGGAAAAAACATTAGCAAACATTTTTTTGAATTCTGAGATAATAGAATACAATGGTTGAGATGTCAACGCATTTAGAACCGTTTGTTATAACCAAACAAGCAAAGTAGTTTATGAAACATTATACTTTGATTTGATTCTATAAATTCTATTTAGTCTTTAGGTAAATTTTGACTGGTTTTATATTTTCTCTCACAGATAAAAGTGTGTTCTTCAGGGATAAAATCAGTGTATTCCAGATTTTAATGTAATAGTGGAATTAAGACTTTTATTCACTGTTAGACTTTTTTCTTTCAGATGTAACATTTCTTAGTGAACTTTTAAAATATTGTGGGCTGCAGAACCAAAATTTTTTTCAAAGCATAAGAACAACCATGGAAAGCAAATTAACAATCAAACAATGTGTTAAAAGTTCCAACCTGACAGCAGACAATAAAAGCTATTAATGTGCCTATGAATTTCATTTTTCACATTGCCAATGAAATGACAGCTTTATACATTTTAAATGTCACAGTTTTGATTTCCCAGGCTGACAC
>CAHIKZ030005606.1:392500-447500 GCA_903632075.3 Acanthosepion pharaonis
ATATTTCAAGAGGATAAAATCTAGCTAGAGCTCTATGTACAAGACAAAACAAGAATATAGTATAAAGGCTCAAACACTAATATTCCATGGTTATAATTTATGACATTAGAATTTGTAGGTCTGATGAATTGGATTGTGATTACGATTCCAATGTAATAAATTATAACCATGGAATATTCGTGTTTGAGCCTTTTATTTTATATATATATATATATATATATATATATATATATATGAATGCATGTATTCTATTTGATTTATATGGTTTATCTCTTTTTATAGTTCATGTATAAGCAGTTACATCCCAGAACAAATTTATGGAGAAACTGTTTAAAGTACTCAATGTTTTTGGTTCAAGTATTTGTCACCATCACTAAAGAAAGCAAAATTCTTCCTTTTTTGGCATGAATGAGTTTTAACTTGTTTATATTCATATAAGTTTTAATTAAATTTCTTTGAAAATACTTAATTCTGATGATTTCTTTCATTGCCTAGTAGAAATGAATGATAAAAATATTCTCAATGACATAAAAGTGCCCACAGAAGTAACACCTTTACCAGATAGGCTACAAGTTGTTGTTAAACACAGCAATGTTTAGATAAATAACTTACTTGGTAGTTATTGATCGTCTAATACCATAGACAGAACATGTGGGCAACAACAAAGTTTTAAGAAAAAGTGCAAATGTATCGGTCACCTATATATAGCAAGAGGCAATTGGAATTTCTCAGGTATGTATAATGAGAAAAAGAGGGTTTAGAGAATTTGAACCTTACAGGACATATTGAAGGTAAGGTGGATAGAGAAAACCAGTGAATAACCTAACAAGTTGGTGTAAATGGTTGGCAAGAGCTACAAAGGAGAGGGCGTTGTGGATGACCATGATATGACAGCTCTTGAAAGGATATATAGAAAAAGAAGAATAGGTGCAAATGTACTGAGCTGGGCTTCTTGAATCACTTTCATGATTTAACAAGAAGTTGTATATTGCCTTAAGAAGAGTATACATATCCTTGTTGGTTCTTTGTCATAGGACATATACCTTGCATTCCCTAAGGCTGTTGTTAGGAAATGTAGGAAACAATTGAAAAGATCTGTAGAAACACAGGAATACTCTAGCATTGAACACCTTTAGATAGAGTGCTTAACTGGAAGCAATTTGTCCAGTCATCTTAAGGTTGGCCCTACCATTAACCATCAGATTTGACTGTTGCTGTTGAGTGTTAGTATAAAATAAAATTCAATAAATTGGTTGTTTTTGTTTCAATTAATCTAGCTGATGAACTTTGCCCTATGGCACCTAAACTTTATGAATGTAAGCACAGTTACTTGGTTGGCAACAAGATCTCATCATTTTGTAGTTGAATTGGTTAGATGTAACTGTAAGTTCTTTGCTAAAACTTTCTTTTCTTGCACTTCTCTCACCTGTGGAACTCTCTTCCAGCTTCTTGCCTTCCAGTTAACTTTGATCTTGAAAAAAATAAATGCAGTGTCAATTGTTATCTACTGTCTTCTCAATTCCTCTTCTTTTATTGTTCTCACTCTTTAATAATGATTTTAATTTTCTTATTGTTTCACACTCAGTATCCCCTTCTGACTTAGTGGATTTATTGCCTTCCTTGGAGGGAAATGATTAAAAAAAATGTTTACTAGAATCATCCAGGAACCAAAATACTGGAGAAAAAGTAATTTGAAGAAGGTCAATGAATGAACTGATTAAAATGTTATTAAAAAAATAATTCCCAAGCAATAATAATATTTCCAATTCAGGATGGGTTAAGATTTGAATTTTTATTAAATGAGCCAATGTTCAAGATCTTAGTTCAAATTTGATTTGAGTCAAGAAATTGATTCCTATTAAATATTTTACACTTGATTATCCGTGAAAATATATTGAAACACACTTCAGATGAGTTAAGCTCAGTCACAATGTTCCAGATAAATGTAAAGCTAATTTTACAGTCTAGATAAGCCCAAACAAAGCATCCCACTGTTTACATCTTACATGTTCATTTGCTGTTACTGTCTTCAGTTACTGTTTATTTGGTAAACCTGTTTGACCTTTCTGGCATTGTTATCTAGTGTTTTCTTTCATACTGGTAGCTAGACTAAACATAACTACAAACAAAAACCAAATATGGGTTAAACGTCTTTTGGAAACAATATGCTAAATCAGTAATGTTTCTTCAGCTGGAGTATTTCTTTAGTGAGACAGAAGCCATGTTATCCCTGGCTGTACCATCTTCCTTTTTTCCAGGTCTCATGTATGTTGTCCTTTCTAAGCAATTTCTTTGAACAAATGAACTGCTTTTCAGGAGTGATTTTTTATTTTATTTATGCACCCTACTCTATGGGATGGGATGGGCAATCAGTAGATGGATATTGACAGGGGAAACAAAATTGAGGAGCCAAGTTCAAATTTATGGCTAGTATGTTGCATTCACTTTAAGACTAATGTTCTTAGAAATGCTATGAATCTGTCTTGCTACAGGATTAAATAGCAGAGTAGACTAAGTCCTCTAATCTTGGGTGATAACCAGTCTAAGAGAAGGAAAACTCTGAATTCCAAATCATAGAATGTAACAGGAAACCACTCCAGAGCATGTAAATGAATTCAAAGAATAAATACAAGGAATTTAAAAAAATCTATTATAGTCTATATCCTGAAGGGGTATGCCACTTTTATATATACCATATCCATAATTGACAACATTCTGTAAATTACTACTTTTATCTTTGGTTTGTCATTAAAAATCAAGATACTATAGCCTCTTCAGTTGAATCTGTTTTGTCCTAAATAGATGTTATTTCGTCTTTGATTAAAAAAAATATTACCTGAAGATTCAAAGATTTAACCTGGTTATCATTCTCTTTAACATACCTGTATGCTTTTGCTGGTGTAATTAATTAGTGGTTATATCATAAAAATAAAACCTCTATGAGACATTGACTCATTTGACCTTAAGAATAATTTTTCAGAGCTCAAACCAAGCAGAATAATACTTTCAAGAGGTAGACCTATGTTTTTTTTTTTTTATAGCCAAACAGAATTTCATATTAAATCAAATTAAATGTTTATTGATAGGCTTGGATAAAATCAGGTGAAATGTTTATTGATAAGGTTGGATAAATTTAACAAAACATCAAGTAATCTTAAATGGGTTAATTTCCGACAGTTGCATTAAAAGGATTCTTTCTTTTCTCACAATATTATTCAATGACAAAGACTCATCTCCATGAGATTCACTGTTATACTCATATTGCAAAAACTGATCAAGAATTGTTCCCACTATGCTTTGAAGATCTTTTAATTCATGAAACTGCCTGTCACCATGAGTTGATTTCTGTGTCCACTGTTTATATCTGCATACACTCTATACATTATACTAAGTAGTCTTGCCTGTTTTAAGCAATTATATATCTAACGGCATATATATGTATGCAAAAGTTTTTTATGAAATACATACTGAGGCAGCAATCCTCCAGTTTAAACATGGAGGAGAAATACAAAATATATATATATTTCCATTGATGTTTAGTAGGAGTAATTCCAAGGAAGATATGAATCCAAAGGGGAGCTCAGTGTAAAAACAGAGAAATTTTATAATAATAATGAATAAGGAATCCTTAAAAATCCATTATATAGTAATAATTTTATTTCATGGGCTGTCGCCCAATCATTCAGACCAAAAATACACTGAGAAAATCCTCAATGTATTTTTGGTCTGAATGACTGGGCAATAGACCATGAAAAAAATTATTACCACATAATAGATATTAAAGGATTCCTTATATATATATATATATATATATATATATATATATCCATTGATAAAACCATTATTAATATGAAAATGTCCTTTAAATGAGACAATTGATTGTTTTTTTTACAGATTATCAACCTGTTGTGGGTTATTTAAAACTGAAAAATATTTTGGATAGTAAGAACAGATTTGTGCAATAACAGTATAACAGTGAATATTGCATAAACAATCTTTTGAGAATAATAATAATTTTTCCAGATACAAGTCCTACTATTTAACCCATAGATCGGAGAGGAAATGAATTCATACATTTCCCAAGGGTATTTGTAAATAAGTGAATGTAATAAATCTGATTTCAAACTCATTCTGAATATGATTAGCATCACAAAACTTAAATTATTGATCTCTAAATTGATAACAAAATAATCCGAGAATATTATAGCCCAAACTTAATTAGCAAACTGTCTGTTATCATAATAATTGTTTCAAAAGAGTAAAAACTAAATTTATTAAAAATACAACAATGTTGTCTTGTGATATAGTTTTAAATTTTGTAAATATCTTATTTGCTGCTATTGAAATTTAGACTAGAAAAGAAATCTGTAGAAGGAAACAAAATAGGTTTGAGGAAATGCGGTCAATAGTGAGATATGAACAGAGGAATATTTTGAAAGGAAGAAATGATAAAAAAAAAACAGGTCAAGAGGTTCTATAAAGAAGCAAGCAGAAGCACTGGTTTGTTCAAAATGTTCATGCGGCAAAGGCTCAGATACTCAATTGTGAAAAATGCGCTGAATTACCTGCATATTGGTCATAAAAAAAAGAAAATGAATAAACATGCAGAAATGTGCTGCGAGTTTTGAAAGCTGTTACATTTGGGTTTTCTGTTGGCAGTATTTCTATTCAGGTTTTTGCCCCACAACATTTCATCAATAAAAACAGGTGAAGTCAGATGGAACAAAGAATCAGTGTCAGTGTTAGTTACATTCCCTCCAAGTGTTTGTTGCAGGTGTTAATCATTTTCTTTTGGTGAAGGTGTCACCAGCCAAATTGTCCCATGTGTTATTTGCATTAAACCACCACCCAAAACTTTAGGTGAAAATATCACATATCAAGTGTTCTTGAGTCTATTTTCATTGGAGCCCCTATTTTCAACTCAACCTACAGTACTTTCTGTCTTTGCCATTACATGGTATTAAGGACATTTATGGTATTTTTTTTTTTAATCAGTATTACCCAATACAAGGCAGTACAGCCACTAAGAGACAAGAGGTTTACAGGGTGTGGAGGAATTAGGGACAGAAACATTAGTAATGGGTAGAAAAAGAAAAAGAGTACTCAGGAGGACAGTAGATAGTGATTGACATTGCATTTAAATTTTTGAAAATTAAAGTTGGCTGGAAGGGAGTTCCACAAGTGAGAAGTGTGAGAAAAGAAATTGTTAGCATAGAAGTCATGGCTACATCTAACCAGCTCAACTGTCAATTGATGAGATCTCACTGCGAGTCTAGTACTGAACTAAAATTCATACAGTCTATGTACCATAGCATAGAGATCATCTGAACAATTACCATGAAAGTATTTATAAAAAAGCACAGAGAGACAGCCTTATAGTGGTGAGTAAGTGACTGAAACTGAGCCGCCAAATCAGGACCAAAAATATTACTGATTCTTCTTGTGGATCTTATCAAGGAGCACCAGGTAAATAGCAGGGGCACCCGGCCATATGTGGCAGCAATATTCTAAGCATGGACAATTGGTAGACTTATAGATATGTAAGATAGATTCTGGAGAGAAAAAATGTCTTGCACACACAGTAAACCAACTTTTTTAGCAGCTGACCTTGCAATAGATTTAATATAGTCTTTCCACTTCATATCAGCTGAGAACATTAGCCTGAGAAGGTGCAACATGACACTTCTCTGGAGGTTAGCATCAGCCATGGAAGGCAGGGAGGAGTCTCTCATTTAATTAATGAAAAGAAGTTTAGTTCTAGAGGTGTTAAGATTGACAAGTGATCTTTTGCCACAGTTAATGATCATCTTCAGGTCGTTTTGTACATTGGCTGCCATTTTGACATTGTCAGACTGATAAGCCTTACTATCAAAGCAGGAGTAAATGGTTGTGTCATCAGCATAGATGCCAAGTTGAGAGCTGATGTCTTTGAGGAGGTTGTTAATGAAGTTTAAAAACAGCACAGGACCAAAGATGGAACTCTGGGGGACACCCACATTAATATGAAAGGATCTAGATGAGTTGCCATTCAGGATAACATACATTTCACGATTTGACAGGAACGACTGGATCAGCTCAAAAATGTGCCCAGAGATACCATAACTTTTCAGCTTGTGGGGAAGACCTGAATGCCAGACCTTGTCAAAGGCTTTTCAGATGTCCAATGCTACAGCATGAGCTTCGCAGTCTTTATCTAAAGCATGATAGACACTTTCTGCAAATATCATCAGTACATCAGCAGTTGACCCAGAGAAATGAAAGATATATTGCTTGTCTGAGAAAATATGATGATGAACCAATTCAGCATTGATTAGAGCTTCTAGGAGATTCATCAAAAAAGGTAGAAGGCTTATAGGCCAAAAGTTGGCTGGGTTAGACAGTTCAGTAGTTCTTAAAAACTGGAACAACCGATATTGACTTCTAGCAGACAGGAAAGCAGGAGGCAGTGAGGTATTTATTATACAGTTCAGAGAGAACAGGAGCCAGTTCAGGAACATACTTCTTAATGATTATTACAGAGATACCATCAAGTCTACATGCTTTGTGGGTATCAAGGCTAGAGATCATAGCAGAAACCATGGAAGAGGTTATATGCATATCACTCAACAGAGATTCGGTTCTAAGTGGGAAGTTAGGCAGGGATACTTCAGATGAGTCAAGAGTAGAGTTTGAGGAGAATTTATGGGAAAAGCATCCAGCTTTATCAACAGAGGATGGCAATACTTCAAATTGATTGATAAAGCAGAGAATAGAGATCATGCACTTATTTATTACCCTATTACAGAGCCACCAGTAATCGCAAGAGCCAAAGTTGTTAGAGGCTATGCAGTGCCTCATTCTCTCAGCAAACAGAGACTTAGCTCCTTTGAGAACTTGCTTACATTTATTACAAGCAGTAGCAAATAGGTACCTGTCATGACGAGAGCTGTCATGCTGGTATAGCCAAAAATAGTGGTTCCTGTGTGCTATGGCAGCTGAGCATGCTGGTATGAAGCATGAAGAGGATTGCAGTTTCACCTGGTATTTCTGAGAAGGGATAAAAGTGCCCAAGCGAGCTCTGATCCAAGAAGAAATCTCAGTGGTGCAATTTTTAATTGGGATTTTGAAGATAACAGTTCAAGAGGCATCACAAAGAAAATCCTGGAATGAGTCCCAATCAGCATGCTATTAACAGAATGAGGTCTTGGGGTTAGGCAGTTCCTGTTTAATGGATGCTTGGAAGGAAATATCAATAGCTACCACAGAGTGGTCTGAATTACCAAGAGGGCACTACTGAGAAAGTTGGCAAGAGTGAGGAGAGGAGGTAAGCAATAGATCTGTTGCTCAGTTTGGTTTGGAAAACCATAATTTCAGTCAGAGTTTGGGTAATGGAAAAATTTAATGGCTGCGTACTGGCATCATTAAACATCTACCACAACAAATGGCACAAGGCAATGTAATTTACATACAAGGGACTCTACAAATGCTTCATTTATATCTTTAAGTTTTACTTTTTTTATGGACAGTGCAGGCTAACATATCTTCAATGGTGGTTTGGTGACAATTATGGTAGCTTTGAAATAGATCTCAGCTTTCCTTGGCCAAACAATGACTTGTATTGGGTGAATGAGGAATGGGTTGTGTCCAGGCCAAAGACTTGCTTTGGATGAGTAGTGGAGGAGTTAGCGGGTTGGGTGGAGGGTCTAGAATCATTCAATTATAATAGAAATTTTGATCTAAAATTAAAGGTAAGAAAGGGGGTTGTACATAAGTACACATTTTTGGAAACTTTTACTTAACTGAAAAAAAAAAAAAAAAAAAAAAAAAAAAACACTTAAAAAGCAAGTCTGTAAATACACTCAGCACATTAGATAATAAAACATCTAAATAGGTAGGTGCTGATAACAGTTGTTCAGAAAAAGTATTTGATATTTCAGCAATATTTGTTTGTTGAGAATTTGCATAAATGAACATTTTTTGTCTCTAAAACAAAAAAAATTCATTAGAATTGATGAAAAAATTAATAAAGGGAATACACAAGATCTGTCCTGTTTTGATAACATAAATGTTGCAACAAAGGCCTAACTACTGTATAAATTATGTACATTTTTTGAATTTTTTCCACTTGAAAAATGGCTGTTTGGTGGTCGTTTCATATCTGTTTGATGACACATGTTTAAAATTAGAAAACTTTTACTAACATGTTTGTCTATATTTGAATTTTATTTTTTATATAGCTTTCTCTCTTCATTCTCAATGAATGTTAATACTTTTTTATTTTCATAGTGTATTAATATATATATATAAATATAAAAAAGTCATATCAAACAGAAAAGTATTAATTTAATTAACACCTTAAAATTTATTACCAGGTAAGACTAATGAGCACCTTTCTCTGAAAATAAGTTTTGAAACAGAAATTAGGTGAAGAAATAAGCAATGGCTAAATTTCATTTCTATTCTTTAATATCATGTAAAATGAAATATTTTAGTGAAATATGTATGTATAGCATTGAGATTTTAATGGATAATATGGTACACTTTTTTTTTGTAAAAAGAATTATATAGGGGTGGCTATACTAGAGGGTTGTATGATAATGTATTTTATTCCTTTATCTTCAGAAACAAATGGTTGTATTATATTCAATGTTCATTTATTCTTTTAAACATGGGGTCATATAATACACAAAAAATACAGTAGTTTTAACTAATTTCCTTCAAGATGATTACTTTTGACAGGATTTTGACAACAGAGAAATATTGTCAAAATTAATATCCTCTCTGAATTTTTGAGATGGGGAGTTATTATTTTTGAATTAGACTAATATCTCAATTTTTGTTGTTATTATCACAATATTTTGGTTGTTGTGCTCTCTAGCCTTCTTTTCTGGAATAGCATTTCCACAAAAGTAAGACTGAAGTATTTTATGGTACACTGACACTGATATAACGGTCAGGATTTTATTTAGAGCCTTAGTATTAAATGGCATATCAATTCTGTTGAATCACTTCTTATGAATGCAGAAAGTTAACAAATGTAAAACTTAACTCACTGACAAGTATGCATCTTGCGATATAAAGCTCTTAAATACCTAAAGTTAAGTTAAGAATTTCTGTCTTAATTTTTGGGAGTAATGTCCTCATCTTTTTTGTTATTATCATAATATTTCATCCTTTGTGCCCCCTGGCCTTCTTCAAGTATCTGTTGTTCAAGGTAACCTTCAGGGAATTTTGAGCTGAATCCTTTATTCAGTCCATGACCATAGATTATTCTTGCTTCACTGTCCATGTCTAGGGATATCCTGTCAATAATTGAGCATATTGATTGAGATGCAATATCCCCAGACATGGACTGAAGAGCAAGAACAATATATTCTCATAGATTAAATCAGGGGTTCATCTTGAAATACTCTGAAAGTTAACCTGAAGAAGGCCTGATAGCACAATGGCTGGAATATTATCATAATAACAACAATGATGCAGACGTTAATCTGACCTAAATAATGGCATAGTTTTGTTTAATTCATTTCAATGTTAATGATGAAAAAAAACATCATTTTCAGCATAGTATACTTTTTACAAAAAATCAAGAAGAATGTAACTCAAATACAAAAAAAAAATATTTATGCTGTATATGAAGCAGGTTCTGTGAAAACATGTTAAAAGTGGTTTGTAATGTTTTTTTTGTTGGGAAGTTTTTGCTGAATCAGTTTTGGTTGGAAGCAATCAAGGAGAAGAATAATTAACATTATATGGAACATAGCCAATATACTCAAAAGTATCCAAACTAAATGTTAAAAATGATTTGAACCAGCTTGGTTATGTTAGTCACTTTGATTTGGGCCTTCTACATATAATTGAAATATTCAATTTTTAAACAAATTGTGGCAGGCAATGAAAAGTGGATACTTTACAGTGAGAAATTATGGCATAAGGGAAAAGAATAACTACTAGGCAATCCAAGGCTTATCATTATAAAAAAAAAGAAAGATGTTTTGCATATGTTAGAATTGGGGAAGAGTTGCCTATTATAAGCACAGCTCTGAGAACCAACTGATTGATTCAAACAAGTACTGCTCTCAGTTAGAGCAACTAAGAGTAGGAATCATGAAAACATGACTAGAATTATATTAAAAAAAAAAGGGTGAAAAGGTTATAACTCATCCACCATATTAACCAAATATTTAAAATGTGGATTATCCTTTATTCTAGATTTTTAGAGAATTTCCCTAAAAGATTACAAAAAGCATATTGTGTAAGTTTTTACGGGGAATGATAAACATTTTTAGTAGTGGAAAAAATAGTAAATATGTTGTTTAATAATTTTCTTTTACACTCTTCCTCAGTCTTCTGAATAGAAGAAGTTTATACCTTGTTTTCTGTTTAGGATTGGATTTCCAGTTCCTCCTAAATTCTATTTCAACTCTATACTTCCAATGTCTCTATCTAAACCTTGAAACTTTATTTACTATTTATTTGTTTTTCCTCAATAAATATTGATAGTAGATAGGTTTGCCTATCATTCATTTCACACTCTTCTCCAGTCTTTACCCCTTGTTTCCTGTTTAGGAATGGGTCTCTGCTTCCTTCTAAAGTCTTCTCATTCTCTTTCTCTCCCAGAAGTTCCTTGTGCCTTAGTTGCATTATCACCTTGCTTAGAGGTGAAATGGTTAAAAAAAAGAAATAAATAGTGAAAAAGAGTATACAAGCCTTACACTACTCAATAGAAAGAAAAAAAAAGCAAAGAAGGAAAAGAATGAAGTAAACAAATGATGAAAGAGAAGAAAGAAAAAAAAAGAAAGAAGAAAAGGAATTAATGGAAGAAAAACATACTTATTAGAATTGAAAAAATGAGAGAATTCAGTTGTAGAAAAATGTAGAGAGAAAAATATATCTGAAGGAAGAAAAAATAAAAAAATAAAAACTTATGATGGAAATAGAAAAAAAAAAGAAAAGTTTAGAAAAAAAAAAGAAAAGTTTAAATAAACAAAAATTTCAAGGAATGAAATAAAGAATAAATAGGGAATGGTGAAAATACTGAAGAGTTGGGGATGTTGGCCTTGAATAAACACAGTCACATGTGGATATGACAGGAATCTAAGAATCTTTTATCTTCTGATTGGCTGTTTAAATTTATGCCAGAGGCAACTGTCCAGGAAAAGGTGTGCTGAGACCCTTGCTGTGACTGTCACAAATGTATTATCCAAAACAGACTCAGAGTTAAAAGCATATAACTAATAATAATAATAATAACAAAAGTCAAAATAGGTGAGAGACAAGGATGCATTTTCTGCCCAGATTTATTCAAACTCTACAGAGATACTATCCTAAGGGGACTTGAGACCCTACCAGGTTTTATTGTCAGTTGACATAATCTTAACAATACAAGATACTCAGATAACACTATGTTGAAGGCTAGCTCAGAAAGGAAACTACATGACCTAGTAGACACTATGGTAGAAGAAAGTGAAAACAAAAGATCAGCTGCAAGAAGACAGAAAATATGGTCATCAGCAAGAGAAAAAGCCAAGATGTGAGTTATGAACTTGAGATGTAAACATCAAGCAGGTGCAGAAGTTGAAATATCTGATATAAATAAAGTTATAAATATAGACAAAAAATTCATTAAAATTGATGAAAAAATTAATAAAGGGAATACAAAAGATCTGTTCTGTTTTGATAACATAAATGTTGCAACAAAGACCTAACTACTGGATAAATTATGTACATTTTTTGAATTTTTTCCACTTGAAAAAGGGCGTGATAATCCCAATGCTGTGTGGTGGTTGTTTCATATTACTGTTTGATGACACATTTTTAAAATTAGAAAACTTTTACTAACAAGTTTGTCGATATTTGAATTTTACCATTTTTTATATAGTTTTCTCTCTTCATTCTTAATGAAAGATAATACCTTTTTATTTTCATAGTGTATTAATATATATAAGTATAAAAAAGTCATATCAAACAGAAAAGTATTAATTTAATTAACACCTTAAAATTTATTACCAGGTATGTCTAATGAGCACTTTTCTCCGAAAATATGTTTTGAAACAGAAATTAGGTGAAGAAATAAGCAATGGCTAAAATTTATTTCTATTTAATTTGACACTGAGATCCAAATACACATTGGACTAATGAACAAAGATATTCCAAAAACTAAGCAAGTAGCTGAGAAACAAAGATTTTTGTTAGAAACAAAGAAAAAAGTGCAGGATTGCTATGTGATATCCATCATTTTATATGGCAGTGAATGCTGGACGAGATGAGATGAGGAGAAAACTAGAGGCAGCAGAAAAATATTTCTACAAAAGGATACTGAAAATTCCATGGATGGAGCAAGTAAACAACAAGGAAGTCTTAAAGAAAATGGCAATAGAAAGAACACTTCTATTCAGAATTAGAAAAAGATAGCTGAAATTCTTTGGGCACATAATGAGGAAGGAAAGCTTGGTAAACTTTACCCACATGGCGCATATGTTGAGATCAAGAGAGATAGGAAAATAGCAGTGAGGTGGGGGACCTTAATAAATAAAGAAAAATTGTCATGAACCATATGATAGAAAATTCAAAAATTTAAATGCAATGTTGTAGCATCCTGCAACCACTTCCTTATCAATGTATAATTTTGTACATTTTTGTACAAAAAAGTGGATCAGAGAGCCTGCTCGGCTTAGTAAATATTTTCAGGAGATATCAGCTTCTAATTGGTCAATAAACACATAAGTGGGCATTGCAATCCACCCACATACAAATATTTTTTCCAGTGCATGACCAAGTCAAGTTTCCCGCCATTTGCTGTGATCCTTTCTCGTGATTACATTATCTATAAATAGCAGACATGAGTTTGCTCATTCTCTTTTACTCTTCTAAATTCCTGCAAAGATGTGATCTTAAGGATTCTCATCTACACCATGGGCAGTCAGACATTAAAAGCATATTCATGCATGGATGCATGTACGACCTTTTCCAACCTACATTACAAACGTACAGAACATTTCCAAACATGCAACAAGAACTTTTCTCTTTCAAATATTCTTCTAAAAGTACAGTTTATTCAGCATTTCTCAGCTTTATAATTAATTCAACTTTTGTGAGTTTAGATAAAAATATTCCCAGTGTAAGAGACATAACTCCAACAGATCTTTCTATGCATGTACATCAAGTCACTACATAATGGTGACCCTGTCAACATCTGAAATGGGGCGGGAGAAACAACTAGACCACTACAATGTCAATTGTAGTCTTCTGTCTTCTTAATTCCTGTTTTCTTGTCATAATGTTTTCTTTTTCTCATATTCTTTCACAGTAAGTAACCCCTTACATTTGAGTGACTTCATTGCCTTGCTTGGGGGGAAATAATAGAGAATGCTGTAAATTAGAGACTCTCTGAGTGGACTAGAATACCCAACTTTAAGCTGTTTATAACTAGATCCCATCAACGAGATTACATGCTGCTTTTGCCAAAATCTGTCATGGTATCATGCACATTTGGCACATAAGCTTACTGGCAAGTGATAAAAATAATGACAAGAGTATTTGTCTGTAAATCAACACTCTCTTCAAATCAAACTGGAGTATCTGTATGCTATGCTTGATTTCCAATTGTCACTCCATGATCCTCTGACAGGGGTCACTGTATTATCTGTTCATCAAAGGTTTCCTCCCTAGGATCAAAATATATTATCTGTATCTTCTACATTGGATCAAAATGCTATCCCCTGGTACTTTTGACTAGGAGCAAAGTACAGTATTTGTACACACTTCTTAGCCACAGAGTGTTAACCCACCAGAGCACATTTAGAAATCAACTATTCATCTGAGCATTGAATATGTCGGAGTTAACTCCTTCTTAATTTCCTAATTGTCCAAATTGTTCACTAGGGCGCGCTCTCCAGACACTATATATACGTGACGAGAACCTGCATCATTCTCTTTTTACTTTGCATTTCAGCAAACACATTTAAAAAATGTGATCTCTTGCATAGGTTTGTGTTTTGCCTATTTGTGGGAAAACGCCATGAAACACACGCATACACGTACATATGAACATTCATCAAAATACAAACTCTTTACGTTCACACACAAACACAAATGTTAATGTCTTCATCCATTGTAAATTTTGTTGTTTAATACATATACTTATATACATATATATATCAGTCTTGTTCATTTTCTTTACATTTCTTTGGCTGGACTCAACTTGAATCCATCATATTCTTGTAGTGGACTTTATAATATTCTATCAGGAGTCACACACATGCTCCTAATTTAACAACACGTAAACCCACGATCTGCTATAAATATTGCTACCATATCTTGTCTGGTGCTTTAGCTATATATATTGAGATTCTTGACAAAATCCAAAGAAGGATCTGTAATGTTATCAGTCCTGATCTGGCATCTCAACTTCAGTCACTTTTCCACAGCTGTGATGTGACTTACCGTTGTCTTTTCTCTAAATATTTTCAAGGCAACTAGCTTTCCTCCTTGGTACCTTGACTGCATTAATTTAAGTTTTACTAGATTTACTACTAGTTCTCATTGTTTTACTGTTGAAATAGGTAGATGTAACCATAAGTTCTATTTTAAGTTTCTTTTCTTGAAATTCTCACCTGAGAAACACTCTTCTGATTTCTTGCTATTCTGTCATCTACAATCTTCAAAAATTTATATGCAATGTCAATCCCCATCTTCTGTCTTCCTGATCTCTGTTCATTTATTGTCTTTTTTCACACTAGCATCTCTTTTTTTTCACTCTCAGTAACTCCTTGCATCTTAGTGGCATTATCTGATAAAAATGAGCACATCCCATTATGAAGAAATTACCTGGAATGAATATTAATAAACAGCCTTCAAATTATAAATATATGCCAGACACAATTTTTTTTATAAATCACCAATATTCATAAATATTATGCTTAAAGGATGAAAGATTCAGGTACTTGTGGATGATGTAAGGTAATTTTTATACATTAACTTCCAAAAGTTTCATCATATTCACCATACAACTGAAAAATACACCCATGTTCAACATATATTAAAAAACTTGCACTATGCACAAAAATTATAAATAATAAAATAATAATAATAATATAAACATTCTTATTGCATGCCCCAAATTTCTCAATACATACAAATTTTATTGTATATAATGGTTGTCACCCTATGCCCAACATATATGCATACTTTTTATTTCTTCAGGAATTAAGCACATAGACACTACAAGACATATACACAAAATATCCATCTTTTGTCTTCCTGATTCCTGTTCTTTTATTCTCCGTTCTCATTTATGTCTTCTCATTCTCTTCCACTCTGGATAACCATTTGCATCTTGCACGGAATGAAATGTTTAAAGCAAAAGAACTTCTGCCTACATTCAAAGTACAACTTTTCTAGCCTTTGGACTGAGATCAAAGTGTAGTATTTGTTCTCTCAATTGTGTTTCTGTTTTTTGGGAGTTCTTGAATCTGTAATAAGGATGCCTAGTCTTGGCAATTCCAACCCTTTAGCAGAATCTTCCCATTGCACAAAAGGAGGAAAGTGGGTGGTATGGTAGTATTATGAGATGAAGACACTAAATGATAAAAATTGTTTTATTCAGAGAAAAGTCAAGAGAAGAACAGAACAATAAAAGTGGAACTGGGTTAACAAAAGTAGATATTTAAGAAATGGTGAAAAACAATCTCAGTTTGTTTTGACTAAAAACGTGTTAAGCATTGAGGAAATTGACTTCAGGTCAGAGCCAAGTGACAGATAAATTTATAAGGAATTAAGTTTTGTAATGAAATCCTGGAATAGTGATGTGTGTGTGTGTGTGTGTGTGTGTGTGTGTGTGCAAATATGAATTTTTCACTGATGTAATGAGAAAGGAGTGTTTCCCCCTTTTCTTATCTTATGATGATTTTAT
The DNA here is from genome assembly GCA_903632075.3 of Acanthosepion pharaonis. Taxonomy (NCBI): domain Eukaryota; kingdom Metazoa; phylum Mollusca; class Cephalopoda; order Sepiida; family Sepiidae; genus Acanthosepion; species Acanthosepion pharaonis. The sequence goes on from CAHIKZ030005606.1 coordinate 408,393, forward strand.
CTTAGTAGGATAGAATGGTGGGAAATAACATAATGAGGAATCATCCACTTTTTGGACCATGTAATTAAATGAACCAACTGGACTGAATTTCTTGAAAGTGGAGCTAATTTGAGATCCTGAAGTTACTTCCTAAGAGGAAATGCTTAAAATGGTTGAAACCCTGAACAGTTGACTTGTTTGGTCCAAGGAAGAATCAGGCATAACAATCTGTAATCTTTTTTGTCACTCAAATAGATCTTAATATTTGCCGTCCATACAATCTTGCATTTCTTAAGACAATATTAAAATCTAGTCAATTGTGTTGCTAAGTGAATGAAGTCAATTATTTTGGTAAAGTTACAACTTGGTGGTACCAACCAAGATATTCATCTTATTATTCTGTAAGCTGCCAGTTAATGTGGGATTTGTTTTGACAAGAAATGTTTCCGTTGGGATGATGAATTACCTCTTCAGACTTAAATAATCACAATATGGGACAAGAGAGTATTAGAGTTTGAATTGGTGGATGTGGTCAAGAATAAAATATAAGTGGTAGTGACACATTTAAAAATAACACTAACATGACTGTGAGAACTGGCCATTTTTTTGTCTTTGACTCATATGTATGGAGGCACAATAGTATTTTGGATGAGCTGGTCAGAATTATAAAGAAATACATGAAGTCTGAGTCATCTAATTCAGCCCAGGAATTTGTTGCAGAAGGAAAAAGATATATCGGCTCTAAGCAAACAAGCAAATGTCATGCTATACCCGGAAAAAATCTCCTTAGTTCTGGTGGCATCTGGGAGGTATCTGCAGACCTTCCTGGTTGGCGTAATGATTACCCCAAAATAATATCAAGTAAAGGTCTGCGACCAGATATTGTTCTTCTGTCAAGGGTGAACCATAAAATCATCCTGGTTGAATTAACAGTACCATATGAATGCCGGATGGAACAAAGCCATGATTATAAAACTAATAAATATGAAAATCTAAAGTCAGAGCTAATAAAGGAGGGTATAATGCAATTGTTAGAGCAGTGGAAATTGGAGCAAGGGGTTTCGTTTCAGGCACTCTGTACCAATTTCTGGGCCAAATTGGAATCAAAAGGGCATAATAGGGCCAAGAGTATAAAACGCCTAGTAGAAGTAACAGAAAATAGTTCTGTGTGGATATGGAAAAACGAAATACTCCGTGGAGTGTTTCAGCGAACATGACGGCATGACATGACTGATCGTGAATGCGTAATGAGGTTCACGTTGCATTCCCAGAACGAGGTTTGCCGTTTTTGAATTTTCGTAAATTTAATTTCGCCGTTACACATTTGAACTAGTTTATCTACAAGACTTGTATATCATTATAATGGGGCCTCACATCAGTGAGGGGGGCCGGTGTGCAACTGAAACCGTTGAGAGGAAGGCCCTGAAACGGTGCGCATTCTCTCCTGATGACCCCAATTTAAAATTCGAGAGGAACACGTCAAATTCAGTGAAGTCAAAAGCCGTAGTGAAGCTCGGTGGAAGTGTCATTGGCATCAGGAGCATTACACATTCAGCTCGCTTCAGGTGAGTTTCAATTACTTTCCAGTAATTTCCTTCTATGTATATGGACACCCCATGTTAAGATGACCACATATCACCTTCAATCATGGTCAGGAGAGGAATAAATACATGATCAAAGTATCTGGATATGCACAAAGGAACACATTATATATCATTATATATATATATATATATATATATAGAGAGAGAGAGAGATAATATTAGTGGTAAATATACATACATATGCAAAATATATAAATACCCATACATGTATATTTTTTGAATAAAAATTCCAAGAGGAAGAATCCAGGTAGAACTCAATGTCCAGGACAGAGTAAGGATATAATAAAAAAGGCTTAAACACTAATATTCCATGGTCATAATTTATTCCATTGGAATCGTAAATACGATCCAATTCATCAGACCTACAAATTCAAAAAGAAAACAGAAAAAACACCTCCGGAAATAAAAACAGAATTTAGAGAGAGTGTAAGTATGAGGAGGAGGGAGATCAAACCTAAACAGAGAGAATTTTAGGAGAGGTGGGTGGAAGATATATATTAAAGAAAAGCAAAAATCATTGGTGGAACCAAAGGAAAACTTTCCAAAACCTAAAACTCTTATCCAGATACTGTCTGAAATAAAACTGACAATACTGAAAGAAAGAAAAAAAAAAAAAAAAAAAAACAGAGAAGAAAGGCCTAAAAAGGCCTTCCCATTCAGTAAAGTGGTCAAAGCCCAGACTACCTAGACCACGCAAAAAATGCTTACCAACATTAAATCCTATAAAAAGATGGCTCTAATCATAACTTGAATTTCATGCTTATGTGATCTTCAATTCATCTGGAGATGGTGTGAGCATGAAACTCAAGTTATGATTAGAACCAACCTTTCATAGTGTGTGTGTGTGTATGTATATATATATATATATATATATGTACCTCTAAAACAAAATAATACCAATGATTTAAAATATATTTTTAATTTTTAAAAATGCATTTCTTGAATCTTTAATTTTAAGCTAAGAGATTAAATCTAATATTTCAAATAAGAAAAATACTTTGATGTCTCTCAAACTAGATTAAAACTAATTGGAATGAGTTTTATCTATTATCAGTAGAAACACTAAAATCAATCATAATGACAATGTCAACAATCTAATTCTTCTTATTAAAAATAAAATTTACTTTTCTGAAACTTTGAGGAAGCTTAGTTGACTTCAAATTTAATTAATATTATTTAAAACAAATATTACTTTTAGTTTAAAAAATGCAGAAAAACCTTTTTTTAACACAGAGGTGTGTATTTTTACGAGGTTTTGACAGCTCACTTGATATACATAACTGGGAATTTTTTCTAAATGGGACAATTTTTCTAAGGGTTACAATTACTTGATGAATATAATGTTAATGCCTTATTTGTATAATCTTTTTTAACTACTAAGTAATTTTGAAAATTTAAGAAAATATTCTAAGCAATCTAATATTATATTGTATTTTTGGTACTTTGGCTTTATAGTTCAATTTATGAAGATGATTGTTGAGGAAATGATAGAAAATGACCAATAAATTTTAACTTTAGTTCCCACTCTTATTTTCTGATAATGTCATGTTTGGACATCCATATTTACAAAATCAACATAGTTATGCACAAAATAAATTCAAAATTCTTTTTAAAATTTGAGGGGTTGCTGAACTGTAGTGAGCTTTTCCATTTATGATTAGTAAACACAGTGTTAATTTAATAATAATATCCCTTGACTTCCACAAATACAGAATTTTAAAGTTTATAAATTATTAGAATTAAAAAAAAAACAAAACAATTTTTGTAAAATTCATTATTCATTTATTATTTTCTTAAGACAAATAGTGTCCATAATATATTTTATACATAAAAATAATTAAATCTTTTCTGATGAAATAATGTCTCAGTTTTATTTCTTTTTTTTATTTTATAATTGAGAGCAGAGTTTTGTAACTGACCGAAAAATATCATGATTTAAATTCTGTGTTGACTTGTTATTATAACTAATAAAAACATTAAGCACTACAAAAAAGAATTTCTCAAAATTTCATAAAGTGGGGTTAACTGATGTAAAAAAAAATTACAAAGATATTCTAAAAGTTCTTCTAAGCATTTAAAAAATAATTTAATTGATTTATGAATAGGTTCTGTAAGTTTCAATAAAATTATCTGATTCTGACAAGGATTTTAAGTCAGTGTTTTGCACTGCGAAAAAGACACTAAAATTTCCTAGACTAATTTACTGTCACCTGTTGACACAAGAAAGACTATATGATTTAACCATAATTTCAAAGGTTTCAAAAAGGATTAGAAAATATTATTTAATAATTTTTTGATCTTTTCTCTTAATAATTACAAAGATCTTGGCTGCATGTAGGAACATCAATGCAACCATGGCATACCTAATCTATAACTTCAAATAGCCCAAGTCTTGACTGGTTGTTGTCTACTGGGGCAACTTATATAATTCATGTTCTAAAGCTAGTGGCAAATTTTTGTTCTGATCATATTCAGTCGGACCGCCCATCGAAGAAGTCTGTTGTTTATTTAGTCCCAAAATTTCTAGTGACATGGGAGCAACAACACTGATGATGCATGATGCAAAGGTGTATTTTAATAATAATGATAAAACTTTGTTTTTATTAAGTTTGGATCCTTTTTTTTTATCATATATGTTGTCGGAGTTAACTCCGCCTTCACTCCGGTAACCCTTTCACCAGGGGTCTCTCTTCCCTGGCTATAAATAGCTACTGACTCTTCACCTCTCTCTCTTTTTCCTTCAGGCCTGTGCACTGACACCTTGAGGTAAACTCTCTTATTCCTAGAGGATTTTCAGCTATCAATCTCGAAATGTAGTCGCTAACAAGGGATAGCGTGGAAACACGCTAAGCACAATATACACACACGCACGCACATACAGAATATTCATACATGCACGCACATACAGAATATTCACACACACTTTGTCCTTTGTACTGTTTCCATGTATTGTAACTTGTTATTAATATATATTTGTATATACATATATTATCGGTCTTGTTTTGTTTGCTTTCTTTACCTTCTACTTGATTATTTCTCTTGTTGTTGTCTTTGTTACATTTGATATTGTAAAAATTGTAGAGGGTCAGTTTTAATTTCTATTTATAACCAATACAAATTGGCTGACCCACTATAATGTTCATTATTTAGAGAATCTTTGCAGGAACTTATATATATGTGCTTGCTGAACTATATATCTCTCAACTCTGAGTTTTTGGAAATTACATCTACTCATCCACATAAATGTAATTACAATTAAGTCTCCTGATAAGTGGATGTATAAGTGAACATTTAATTTTATTTATTATTATCATTTTATTTATTATTATTAATGCTCTATCTCCTGATATTGAGCTCTATTTTCACAAAGACTGCTTGTCTTAAAGATGATATCTTACAGAAATATGAGTAAAAAAAGATTAAAAACAAAGTTGCATCTGACAGTTCTTGATTTCATTTCCAAAATGACTTATAACTTTTCTGTCTTCCAGCATACTGTACCAAGATGACACCATGTTTCTGTCTGGTGTCTATTTTCTCTTACAAGTGAGTTATTCTATTCTGATATATTAAAAAAAAAAAAATTATCTCCCCTTGCTCTCTTCTACTGGTTATTTGTATTTTATAGATCACCTTCCCTGTAATCAGGTCTTTCTGCCACTACTGACCAACCATGTACAAAAACCAGCAACACATAGCTACAGAAGATGTTCTTGCAAAAAAGATATTTTTACTCTATATTTGCTTTCCTTTTTCTCATTTCTTAGATGAATGCCGCATTGTGTTTTGTACTGAGAGAAAATTCAGACAATAACAATGTGATAAATAATGACACAAGTCATAATGAATCAAAACTAAGCCACTATTCTTGCATAAATGAAACAGAGAAAAATTAAAAAGGAATAAATGGAACTCACAACCAATGATACTGAACTTGCTCAGAAAAAGAAAATTATTCAATCATACATTTAAATTATTCTCCGACTTTTAAAAAAACCCTAAAATACCAAATGGTATTTGTTGTGTAGTAAGATGACTGACCCTTTCTATACTAATTGCTGAATATGGACTCCATCATCTGCTATGTTGGTTGATTTTGTTTAGTAGCATATCAACTTCTCTGGGTTATTTAATGTCAAAATGTAAATATTTTGAGAACAATTTTATGGCTTTAACTAAATATATTTTAAACATAATTATATATCTTCAGTTACAGATAAAATTTATGTTGGTCATTTTGTTATAAAATGTATTGTTGGTAGTTCTATAAAATTGTATTGCTGGTCATTTTACTATAAATAGATATTGGTAATTTTACAATATAAAAATGTATTGCTGGTAATTTTGCTATAAAAATGTATTTTTATGCTTTCATAGTGTTTTATTTTAGTGGACAACAGCAATTAAAAGGTGGTTGCACCCTCCTCAAAACCTCCTGAACAGAGGACTTGTTGCTAGATGTAGTTTATTGTCATATCCAGGACACCATCTGCTATGAGTAGAATGTCTGCTCATAGGAATGGTCATTACAAAGTGGGTCTCAAGGTGTGGCATTTGAGTCATATGCATTGCTGCAATGAACTACGGTACTTACTATTACTGTATTAGTAATCCATGTCTCTCATGTGATTAAACCTGTTCTTCACTCAACTTTTTGTTCAAGTGTTTTTTTGCAATATTATTAACCAGAATTATGAGTGATATATGAACTTTATAACAGTAATCTTATCCATTTCTTTATAAAGAAAGATTCGGCATTCATTGATTGTGCAGACAGTTGAAATTTCAGTTGAATTTAAAAATTTCTTCTCTTATTATAATTTTTCAGGCAAACAGATTTCTCAAGTCCAGTAACTGTTATCACTTTTTCCAGTATTGAAGGGGTTTTCCTTCCTAACATTTTGTTCAAAATAGTGTCAAATGTCAACATCTTAATTATGGCATTATTTTCTCTTTGAGTTACATGTGCCCTCTACTTTAGTTGTTGTTGCTAGTCCTCAAGTGATGTGGTTTGTGTTATTTGGTACAGTTCTTTATGATTCTGTAGTGCCAGTCCACAATGTTGAAAGAGGGATGATTTTTGCTAAGGCCCTCAGGTTTCACTTGCTCAAAGTTTTTTCACCAATGACCATACAAAGAAGTAGTATACAGCTGACAGAATAAATGATATATATATATATATATATTTGTTTGAATAAAAGACAGACCACGTTAAGATTCCATGTAATAAGCTATTTCACCATAACCCCTTTAACAGGGTTCTGGATCATCAGACTTTACTTCCAAAAGCTGAAATTTCAGCTTTTGGAAGTAAAGTCTGATGATCCAGAACCCTGTAAAAGGGGTTATGGTGAAATAGCTTATTACATGGAATCTTAACGTGGTCTGTCTTTTATTCAAACATATCTGCTCTGAATTTTACATTGAGCTCTCTGGATATCATCCTCCTCAGGTCTACCCATACGGATTACCTAAATTTGCATAAACTATATATATATATATATATATATATATATATATATATATATATACAATAGTTCATTGCATATTTGAGTAGCAATCTTTCTTTAATAGATGTTTCATTGAATATGATTAACAAGGAAAGTTTGAATTCCAGTCAAATCCATTACATTCACTTACATGTTAATATTTTTAGGAAGGTATGAATCCTCTTCTTCTCCCCCCAGCTATGGGTAAATAGCAGGACAGAGTGGGTTCTATAGCCTCGGATGGCAACTGGTCAACCACAGAAAGAAATGGTAACCTACTGCGGGAAAAATCTGCCTCGTCAGTCATGTATCGAAAGATACATGAGTGTCTAAGTGTGTATCATGTATGGCACTTAATCAATTACAATGCACTTACAGTTTACCTTTTATGGGAACTAAAACAGTGTAAAAACTCCATAGTGATTATTGTGCCAAATGCCTTAACAATTTTTCAAGTGTTCATTGTTAGTATATTCTGTGTGTTTATTTTTTAAATAATATTGAACAGTAGTAATTCTAAGCTGTGCTAAATGGGAAGTAATCAATTGTTCATATATATATTTTTTTTAAACATTTCACCCCAAACAAGACAGGAATGCCACTTACATACAAATATTAAAATATGTTTGCCTATATGCCTGTAGATGCAGGTAGAAAATAATTTATAGGTGCAGGTATACAAATAATAAAATATGTTCAAAAGGTATATGCACATTTAAATATATGTCATTAATACAAACATGAAAGAACTTTTTGATATAATTTTATGAGGAGGTTGAATAAAGATAAAATATATTAATAAAATTGACTTCATTATTCGTTAGTTACTTTCATCTATATGTTAAAGTTGATTCATAAATATATGTGTATGGAAGCATATTGACAGACATACTATGTATATGTATATATATATATATATATATATATGTGTGTGTGTGTGTGTATGTATATATGTGTGTGTAGGTGTGTATAGATAGAAATACATATGTATATATGTATGTGTATAAATAGAAATATACATATATATATGTGCTTATAGATAGGAAGAAATATATGTGTTTATAGATAGGAAGAAATATATATATGTGCTTATAGATAGGAAGAAATATATCTATAAATATATGTGCTTATTCATAGGAAGATATGTATATATATATAAATATATATGTGCTTATAGATAGGAAGATATATATATATATATATATATATATATATATATATGTGCTTATAGTTAGGAAGATATATATATGTGTGTGTATGTATGTATTTTTTAATCTATCTGGTTTTATTTAGATTCTTTAACAAGAGTGCCAAAAAAAGATATATGTGTGTGTGTGTGTGTGTGTATATATATACAGGGTGTAATGGGTAAATTGTCTCTATTTTATATTTTTCATTTTGTGCATGCATGTTGTTTTTGATTTTATCAGCTGCACAGTATAGGAGGGTTAGTGGGGTAATATCTGTGAGAAAAAGAGCACCATGATGCAATTCAAGAAGAGTTGCAGAAGATTCCAAAATTGTCTGGAGTCTGTGATTGAACCCAATGGTGATTTTGTTAAATAAATTTACTCTTTATTATTTGAATATATTTTTGTGTAATTTTGGTAAATATATCTGTTAAAATGTGATGTCAGTGTTATTTTCTTTTTGGCATAATTTAGATGACAATTTATCCATCGCACCGTGTATATAGGCAGTATAGACACAGGAACCAACTCTGCATGGAAACTGTCAGCTTCACATTACTTGTTTTGAAGAAACTGAAATTCACCATGCAGTGTTTCTTCCTATGTCCACACTGTCTATATCTCTGATACTGAGAACTCTTAAACCAAATTTTGAACAATACATGTATACATGTAAAGAAGTAAAGATAACATTTATATGTACATAGACTCATTATATATATATATATATATATATATATATATATATATATATATATATATATATACATATACATACACTCATATTTATATAGAAGAAACCACCTTATCAAATCTAATGAAAACCTCCTTCAACAGTCAACAAAATCATATACATATACCAACTGTTTAACTTTGACAATTTTTTATAAAAAAAGTTTAGTTTACCAGTGAGATTCTTGATAAGAAAGTATTCTTGCATGTCTGTTTTTAGAATGTTTAGAATCTAACCCATTTAAACATATAGATGACACTTTACTAACATATCCCCAAAATGAATACCTACCAAACATCATAAAGAAACTTAACATTGAAGCCTCTACTGAATTCACATGTGAGGAAGAAATAAACAACATCCTACTTGTTCTTGACAGTCTGTTAATCCAAAACAAAAACAAATTAGATTTCAAAGTTTATTGAAAACCACATAAGAAAAATTACCTAATCAATTTTTTATTCCCGTTGCAATCAAAAAATAAAATCAATTTTCTACCTTAGAACACTTAGAATATGCAGCCGAGACCATGCTCTTTTTTCTTCCTATGTGTCATGTCCTTTCAGGAATTAGGCAATCATGACTCCCTCAATCCCTTGCAGCTCTCAACAAGCTCCTTCCCTCTGCCATCTCTCACAGACCACATTCTGTCATCCACTTGCTTAAGGCAGCTAGGTATATCATGTGTTGTTTTCCCTTGTCTCTCTTTCCTTCATAGAAAATAGATTTTAAAAACTTTTATCTTCTTTCTCGACCCCACCCATGATTTCATTCTCAGTGCAAGAAAAAGAGCATATCAAATCTATAAGATTATAAAGTAAGTGCTATCAACTCCAAAAACACTAAATTTAGGATTCTACCTACTATCAAGAAAACCTGAAACACATCTAATTATCCCTGACACTAAATTATGACCACCTTCTCCAAGATGATCAAAGACTTAGTCAGCCAAAAAAACACAATCAACACTGCATTGGAAGCAGGGTTTATAAAATTGAATGCCTGCAGTGCCATAAGAATTATATTGGAGAAATTTCCAAAACCTAAAATTCCACATCTATAAGTGCAAAAGAGACCTCTGTTGGGATATCCCACTAAACTGTTTATTAACACAAAGAAATAAGAGGAGTCATAAATTACCTGGAATGAATATTAATAAATCTAAAGCAGTGTCTGTGATGTTATCGGTCCTAACCTGGCATCTAAACTTCAGTTACTTTCCAACTGCTATAATGTTGCTTCTTGCCATCTTTTTTATGAATATAAACATGGCAAATGTTCTAATGAGATTTAATCCCTGGTATCTTGACTGCATGATTTTTAGCATACTAGTAGATCTAAATATACCTGTAAGTTCTGTTCTAATAGTTTCTTCACTTGTACTTCTCACCTCTGGAAATCTCTTCCAGTTTCTTGTTTCCATGTCACCTACAATCTTCAAAAATTTAAATACAATGTCAATCGCCATCTTCTATCTTCCTCATCTCTGTTCATTTATTGTCTTTTTCCACACTAACATCTCTTTTTTTTTTTTTCCCTCTCAGTAAACCCTTGCATTTCAGTGGCATTATCACCTTGTTTTTTATGAATCATTTTATTTAAGTAAAGGCTTATTTATAAAAAAATAAATTTCCTTTTTTATCCTTTAGAAACAATAGTAAGCATAAAAGGTTGAAAAAAAAAAAAAAAGAAATGAAAAATGATTGAGTTAAAATGAAAATAATGTTTACAATTCCAAATATCTTTATAACTTAATTTACAAATATCTCCACTTACATAAAGAGTAAAGAAATAAATAGTTGCTTTCCCAACCAGTTGTCCTTCTCTTAGATTGGTTGCCAACCAAAAATAGAGAACTTAGTATACTGTTCTGTTGAACTCAAAGCTGGAGAGAGATTTAGTAACCCTTAACTTTGAGTGGCTCTTGAGCCTTCAGTTGGGTGAACATTAGTAAAAGAAAAAAAAACAAAGAAAATTTGGAAATACTCTGATCTAGTCTTCTGTGTAAGACAATCAAGATTTTATTGAATTTACTCAAACATTTCTCCTTGCTGCTAACAAAACAGAATTCTGTTTCAACAAAACAAAATGAAATACTTGTTGGAAGGGAGTAACTATCAATCTTGGCACATATCACTGGTTGTAGTGTTTTAACACATCACTGTAAATTCCATTCTGTATGCTCAACTACACATTTATAAATATGCACACACACACATACATATATATATATATATATATATGTGTGTGTGTGTGTGTGTGTGTGTGTGTGTGTGTGTGTGTGTGTGCGCATATATATGTGTATGTAATGAGTAAAATCTAAAATTCTAAACAAATGTTGAATAAAAAAAAAGATAATTCTTTAATTCTTGGATCTCAGAACTTTATTAAAAAAAGACATTCATTCCAAATTACTTATAATTAAGTTCAGCATTTCTTTTATTCCTTTACAAGATTACCATTTATAGCTCAGTATCCTGTAATCTTGGCAGAGGCGCCAAACCATTTTTTCTGTCTTTTGTTGGTAGAAGGGCTTTAAATTAAGGCAATTAGGAAATTGAGATACTCTTGAAAATACCTAATTATTTACTTTTGATACTTGCAGATATACTTAGAGTAGATTGGATAACACAAAATCTCTTAAATCAGATTGATGTGGTGAGGTAACTCCATTGACTAGCCAACAGTGTTGAGTGTTCAATTAGTATTAGTTAAAAATCAAATCTCTGAACCAGCTATGATACCATCCTATGACATCAAGTGTTCAGATAAAGTAAAAGTTATGTAAATAAATTTCTTTTTCTTTAAATGCCATGTACTTTCAGAACATAGGCTATCATTGTTTGCAATAGATTCCTTTCTTCTGTGTACTGTGTCCATTCAGGATGTACATTGGCGATCACAGCTCTCCATAATTTCCTGTCTTTTGTAGATCTTAATAAATTTTGTCTTTTTCCTAAACCCTGTTCTGCCATCCATTTACACATGCCTGTTAGGGAGGTCATGAACTGCTTTTCTGTCCCTCTTGCCTTCAAAATATCCTTTGAGTATCAAATTTTCCAATCCTTCCTTCCTTGGTATTTCCCCTAGAAATTTTAACTGCCTCTCTCTGATGTTAAGTATAAGTGTCCATTTTGTTTCCATTTCTCTAAAAAATTGTTGTTGCTCACATGTTCAATCTATGGTATTCTCAGCATCTTTCTGTACCACAACATTTCTATCACCAGAAGTTTCTTATTCATCTGTGCAGAGATGGTACAGCATTCACTGCCAAATAGGAGGACTGATATTACATAACAGCTAAGTATTCTTTTCTTTGTTTCTAAAGAACTTTTTCCTGATTCCTCATACTTTGCTTAGCTTTTGGAAGGCATCTTTCACTATCCCATAGCACTTTCAGATAAAGGTATCACACTTTCTGACCTCTGTTAAAACACTTCCCAGCTTATTAAGATTATTTATATTCTGGCTAATTTTGTCATCTTCAGCTGCCATGCACTCTGGATTTTCTTTACGTGTTTGTCAATCCTGGTAACCATCAGGGAATTTTTCATTGAACTTTTTATTTAATCTAAAGGGGTAACTTTTTCCCATTTTGCTGTCCATGACTCAGGTTATCTCATCTTTTTTCTTTTTATTACTGCATACTTATTGCTTGCATTGTATATTAGTCTGTACTAACCAGCCAAGGGACTCAACTCACAATTACTATACCATCAGATTCATGAACTAACATTTTAATCCACCAGGCTAAACCTAGAATTTGAAACTTAAACCTAATTTTCTGTTGTGCTGTCATATTTGATCTTTTTTGCCATCACTTTTCTTTTTTTTTTTAACTGCTATTTCTGAAACTTTGCTGTCACTTCACTTTCTTTATTAATTGGTATTTATTTTGAAGTTAAACACACTGATGTGACTATTATTACCTAGCATATGTAGTAAGTCCTTCAGGTGTCTGATTCTTCAATGTGTCTAATATTTTTGCTTCCTTCCAAAGGAGTTGGTGATCAACCTTTCTCTCCATATATGATTAGGTATACCTGATTTTATTTCCCACTCATGTTGCCTTCTCCATGGTTTGGAGTTTTTTTTTTGTTTAAACCTGTGGTAAGGGAGCTCAGTCTATCTGGCTGTTAAAGTAGAAAAGATGGTTTCATGCCTTTCTCAATGTACTAGTGAATGCAACAGAAAAGGTCAGAATTTCAACATGGTTCATCGATTACACGTTCCATGGTGATAACCATTATACTACCTGCACACATTTCTTTTAATCTTTTAATGTCTGTAAATTAGGATATAATATATTTTTGCCAATGTTTTTGCTGCTGCTAAAGAAAATATGGTTGGGTTTCCATTTATTCTTGGCAAAATAACAAATGTACATATCCATAGCATTATCAACTGTATAGGATAGTCTGAACGTAGTAGAAGTACAGTAATTATTTGACCTGATGCAAAATTTCTTATAAATATACGTGCAGTCTCAACTATTCTATCCTGGCAGACAATAAATTGGCATTGAATTGGAGTTGAGTGGCTGGAATATTCTGAATACAGATTAATCAAGATTAAGGAAGAATAATTAGGGATAATCAGTGTTTACAAATGAGAGAGAATTTCCAAAGCTTTAAGAAATTCTTAGTTCTAGAATATAACATATAGTAATTTATATGCGTTTAAATAATGGTTTATTCTTGTCTGAATTTTGTGAAATGGGGGTAGTTTAATCATTATTGTTTGTATTTCTCAACATTTGGCTGGGTACCATTCAAGCTTTCCATGAATGTTTTGTGTTCTGGCATATTGTCAAATCTTGTTCCAGGGGAACATATATCCTCTTTTATACATGTTCAGCTTTTGCATCTAACTTTTCTGTCAGGTTTATATTCGGGCCTACAGGCAAACATTGGTCAGGTTTATATTCGGGCCTACAGGCAAACATTGGACAGGTTTATATTCGGGCCTACAGGTAAACATTGGTCAGGTTTATATTCGGGCCTACAGGCAAACATTGGTCAGGTTTATATTCGGGCCTACAGGCAAACATTGGTCAGGTTTATACTCGGGCCTACAGGCAAACATTGGTCAGGGTTATATTTGAGTCTAAAGGTAAACATTGGTCAGGTTTATACCAAGCCTATTTTTACCAAAATAAGAGAAAGCTATAAATTTCAACTGACAGTGACACTAGCTGCTTAGTTAACGAATGTCAAATGGTTACTTATAAAGAAACAGCTAATATTATCTTTAGAGAAGAAGGAGGCAGATACTATACTTTCATCCCAGCTAAATTGCCAGAGAGTTAAGAATAGCATAACTTGAGTAGCCCTTGAGTGGCTGCTTGGTAAATAAATGCCAAATATTTCTTTATAAGAAAATAGCTAATATTACCATAAGAGAATAGAAGAGAACAACAGATAATACACTTTGATTCCAGACAAATGGCCTGGGAATGAAGAAAAGTGTAACTTGATTAGCCCTTGAGTGGCTTCTTGGTAAATAAATGTTGAATGTTCTTTATAAGAAAACAGCTAATTACCATTACCATAAAAAAGGAGAGGAGAACTGATACTACAATTTGGTTCCAGACCAGGGAATGAAGAAAAGCATAGCTCAAGTAGTTTTGGTTGTTCAGTCAATGAATGCCAAATGTTTCTTTTTAAGGAAATGGCTAATCTTATCATTGAACCTTTGTCAGTGTGATTTCTCATGGCTATTCATTTATTCTAGTGGTGACTCTTATTTCTTGAAATATGCTTTGAATAATTCAACATTCAAATTAACTACAGCCAATCAACAAACTTGGAATGTGTTAAGTCATATCTGTTACATTACATGCAAGACTCATTTCAAGAAAATGAAAGTATAATCATCTGCATATGAATTTTTTATTCCATCATCTTTTTCTCTAAGAAACAAGCAAGAGAAAACTTGGAAAAGCTGGATCCTTGAGCCAGCCTTATACCTTTGATAATTTAAGTAATTTCCACTAATATCCTTATCAGTTTGTCTTTATGACTTAAAACTGGAAAATACATGGCAATAAAACAACTTGAGAGAGTTAGAAACAAAACAAAACAAAAAAATAGAATAAAAAGAAAATTCAAAGTTATGACTTATGATTCTGAAGACAGTAGGAATAGATAGGTTCACCTATTGTCCGATTCATTCCTCCCTTGTCTTTTGAACAGGAGTAGGGGTTTTATCCTTTGTTTTCTGATTAGGATTGGTTTTCTGGTTCTTTATAAATTCTACTTCAACTCTATAGTTATAATGTCTCCACCTAAACTCTGAAATTCATGCTATTATTGGGTTTCTGATTTCTTCTAAAGTCTTTTCCTTGTCTTTCACTCTTGTATCTTAGTGCTGTTATCACCTTGTTTGGGGTGAATTGATTTAAAAAAAAAAAAGCACCAAAAAGCATTAAAAACAATTTTTTGATTTTTGTAAAATAAAAGTAAATAGTTAAGAATTTGGTTCCATGATTGCAAAGGTTGGATTCATCATACGCCTTGCAAGTAAGTTTGTAAAGAACATTTCAGGATTTTTATTATTTATATTTTTTTGTGTGTAAAGGGTAAAGGTTGATTGAAGTGTTTGGCATTTCCAGTAAAATGAGTTTACAACAGAGACACATGAGTTTTTGCAATTTTTGTTCTGTTTGTGTCATAGAGAAAATATATCCACCAAGACCCCCCCCCAAAAAAAGAAAAAAATGATAATCAAATGTACCATAGAATTTTTATTTTTCATTAATTGTGCAAGTTGGTCATGTCCATGGTAAAATAAAGTGATTATAGTCAAAAAAAAAAAAAAGGAAAAAATGTTAAGAAATTTAGTGGAATAAAAAATAAGTATTTGCAATGAAAATGGGAAGAGACATTAGATTTAAAAATAAGCCATCAATCTATCAGTTTATTTTTTATCCAAGATCTATCACAAAGATTTCTTCCAGACATAAAAAAAACAAATGAAGAAAAGCCTGCTTGTTTAGTTTTTTTACTTCATTTAACTGAACTTATTTTATATATATATATATATATATCTGGTAGTAAAGTAGAAAGACTATATATGGCAAAAAAATAAAATAAAATAAAAATAAAACTGATTCATTTTTTGATGGCTAATAAACACTTTGTGGGTTATTTAAAGCCAGAAAAGATTTACAGTCTGTAAGAATTTTTTTGAGATAATAATGGTTTAGTGATACAAGTCTTACTAATTAACCCATAGTTGGGAGAAGAAGAGGTGAATTCCTACCTTTCCCAAGAGTATTTTCTTGTAAGTGAATATAACAAATCCAACAGGAATTAGAACTTAGCTCTCTGATTGAACAGTTGTCCATTACACCATTTGCACATCTAAGCGTACAGCACCTGGTATTCCCAAGTGGTCACTCATCCAGGTACTGACCAGGCTCAATGTTGTTTAACTTTTGTGATCATACAGGAACCAGTGTTTCAGCATGGGATAAGTCCAAAAAAAAAAATTCTATTTGTACTTCTCACCACCATCGGCTGGCCAAGAACTTAATATGTTATTACAGATCACATTCTCATATATACATGAAAAAAATTAATATATTTGTTTTTATTATGAAGGCACCTTGATGTGGTGCAATGGTTAGCAAGGCTGTCTTGCATGATCAATTGTGACTGAGTAGTGACTTCCATCCTCACTGGGTGTTTTTTTCTTTTCCTTAAAATTTCTTCATTGCTTATGTATTCTCTCCATAGAATTCTCGGCATCCTTCTGTAGAACTACATCACTGTTGATTCAAGTCTATACTTCATCTGTGAGCAAATTTTCCAGCATTCATTGCCATAGAGCAAGGCTGATATTACATAGCAGTTCAGCACTATTTTCTTTGTTTCTAAATTTCCAGTTTCTTAATACTTTGTTTAGATTTTGGAGAGTATTCCTCACTATTCCAATATACCTGCCTTTGGAATTTTGTGTCATTTTCCATCAACTGTTAAATTTGCTTGGTTTTAACATCAGTTTATAGCTTGCACCATTGGCTGTCTTGCTAATGATCATATGTGGATAGCATATGGAACTCAAAGAGAAAATAAGAACATAATCAAGATATTGATGCTCCTCACTACTTCGAATATAAGGTTAGGAAGTAAGATGCCAAAAGTACTGGAAAGAATGGTAATAACTACTTTTCTTGAAAAATCATTTTAATGGAAAGATTTTATAAATTTCAATAGACAGTAGTGCTGCCTACTCAGTTAATGAATGTCAAATACCTTAAAGAAAATTCTTCATCAGATCTTACAGACTGGCTCTTAATTGAAGTCTTTCCCAGGTCCACCCTGACTCAGGGTAGTGGCACCTGTTAGGGTCCCAGCCATAGGCAATAGTGAACCCCAAAACTGGTGTCAAAACACTATGGATGTATAAAAGTACATTTTTATAGTAAAAATCCCAGCAATAAGTTTTAATAGTATAAAAAAAGAATTACTGAAGTTCTCAAGAAAATTAAATTTTGTTATTAAATGACCCATAAGGAATTGATATGCCATTAAACAAACAAACCAAACTAAACTTACAGATGGGCACTACAGAATTACAAACAATGAACATTACCAAGTAACAAAAACACATCACTTGAAAACATTGCTGTAACAATGAAATGGATAGCACATGTAACTTGAAGAAAAGAAAATGATATAATTAAGATACTGATTTTCCACAGTACCTTAAACAAAAGGTTAGGAAGGAAACCTATAGATAAAAGAGGGATACGAGTGGACACGAGAAGCCTATTTTCTTGAAAAAAATGTTTTAGAGCTAAAATCACATTCTTTCATTTTTACAACAGTCCTTTCTTTTCATTTTCCTTTATTAGCTTTTCTAGGAGTTACTTGTTGTTTCTTGATTATGATATAGAAGTTCAAAACTCTTCTTTGCTTCTAATGAAATTTTCCTATCTCTTAATACTTTGCTTAGTTTTTTAAAGTCATCTTTGCCTATTCCAGCAGATAGATTACATGCACTTAAATATAGTACTTTGGATTCATGACGAAAGATCTATTGTTTATTTTAACATTGTACATCAATTTTAAACAAACACATGATGAATAATTTATGTATTTGCCAATTGATTTAAATTAGTTGAAGTTCAGATCAGTTTTGATATGTGCTTGTAAAATTTTTGATTAACTGACATTTTATCATTTCTTAAATTTCTAGGATGCATCATAATGAACAACAGATATTTCCATTGAATCATTTCAGGTGTCTGAAATGCTTCTGACGGTACCTGGGTATGTCTTTGGTTCATTAGGACAGAAGAGTTTCTTTGATTTTTTGCCAATGATACCAACAGATTGATAGAATGATAGGAAAACTTATATGAAAGAATGACTGCAAGCAGTTTGCAGATGAAATACACATAAAAAGGTTAAAAAGAAAATGGTGAGATGGAAAAATTGCAAAGATGCACACAATTAAAAAAAAGAAAGAAAAGGGAAATGGAACTGACCTTCTTCCCAGAAGGAAGACATTTTGGAAATGATAGCAAGAATGGCCATTGATCAGTGTTAGGGCAGAATTCAGTAAAGTTGAATAGATAATGAAATAACTTATCAACTTTTAATGTTTCCGTGCAGGCAAAAATCCAATTCATGGATTTATAGGATGCAAATGGAGAGGAGAGGAAAGAAAGGTTGTTTTTTTTTTTTTAATTTTTGTTTTGTTTCTGTTCTTTTCTCTCTGGCATAATTCTTTTTAATTCATCATCTGACCCCAGCAACGAAGTCATTTCTCTCATTTTTACATACCTAACTTCCTCTTTACCCCTTTCTCTCTTTTCCCCCCAATCTCACTTTCTTTATTTACAGCTCTCTCTCACTTATTGTTATTCTCTTTTTTAGTTACTTGATTTTTTTTTATATGAAATTTTCTTGTCTATCTCTCTTTTTCTTTTACTTCTTTTACTTTTTCATTTTATTCATTACTTCTTTTCTTGTAAAGGGATGATAGGCCATAGAAAATGAATCTTTCTTTCTGTATCTCTCTTTTTTCTTATTTCTTAACCTCTCTCTTCTTTCTCTGTTTTTGACTATATTTTTTGATGGTGGGATGCACTGCATTTATCACTCTTCTTTCTTTCTCAGTTGCTTGATTTGTCTATGATCCTTTCTTACTGATCGCTTTATTTTTCTCTTGATTCCTACCCACCTTTCCTCTTATTTCTGTATTCTTTTTTCCCTTTGTGTTCTTCTTTCTCATTTCCTCTGTCTTCTTTATATTTTTGTCTCTCTCTCCTTTTGCTATATTCTGCATTTTTTGTGAGGGTCCTTCTTTTTCTGTATTTCTCTATCTTCTTTGTCTTGGCCTTTCTGAATTTCTCTTTTGTCTCTCTATTTCTTTACCATCTTCCTTTTTCTTTTTGTATTTCCCTTTCTTTTGCTATTGTTCAAATTCTACCTTGCTCATTCTAATTTCTCATTCTCTTTTAAAAACTTTCCCTCTGCTTTTTTCACTTAAAACTCATCCAGCACTGTTTTTATATTGTCTTTCCCACTATTACTTTTTTCTCCTTAAAACTTTCCTACCTTTTCTGTCTCCTTCCTAACTTGTTTCTCCACATATTCTCTCTCTTCCCAATAATTTTGTCAATTCACTTTTGCATGCTTTATAAGCTGGACATCAAATACTACCCAAAAGTTAAAAAAAAAAAAGAAAACTTGGGAGAAATATTCTTTAAGACTTAGTTTCAAAGAATTATGAACTCTGCCCATGCAAAGCATTAACCATAAAACCCATAAGTGACTGAGCATAAAATTTACACACAAAATAAAAAAGAATTCCTTTTTATTGCTGCTGGACATGAAATGTGAACAGGAAAATAAATTCTCAATAATAATATTGTGGATATACAAAGCTGAATGCATTGGCAAAACACCACAGTGTTACCTTTGTTTCCCAGCTTTTTGATTTCACATGGGTTTGATGAGAGCACACAAAAGCTGCTAAGTTTTAACTTCCAAAACTTTTGAACAGTTAAGGCAAAAGTTTTTAATGCTTGAAAGCTGTTGCAACCATTTTATATATTTAAAAATAAGTTAATTAGGATTATTATCTATATCAGTCTTTTTCATTCCAGTGCAAATCAAGACTCTATCTATACTTTTGACTCCGGTAGCAAATCAAGACTCTGTCTACACTTTTGACACCAGTAGCAAATCAAGTAAGGCTCCATCCTTGGCCCCACTCTTTTCCTTATTTTCATCAATGACCTTCCTGATGCCATAGATTCCCAAGTTCGCATCCACGCAGATGACACTACAATTTACTCCTGGCTCAAAAACAAATCTAGTGTCAGCGACGAAACTAACCTGGCCGTGCGTCTTGAAATGGACCTCTAATTGGTTGTTAACTGGGGCAAGAATAGGCTGGTCAACTTTAACGCCTTGAAAGCTAAATTACTCTCCATTAACCACCATAGAGATCCTTCCCTGCCCCCCATTAAAATGTCTGATAGTCAACTTCCTGAGAGCAACTCCCTGCGTCTGCTTGGTCTCACTCTGACTGCTGACCTGAGATGGAACAAATACATTGAGTCAATTGCTTCTTCCACCCATGAGGAAAGTTGGCTCTCTGTGTGCCAGGAAAATTTTTCTCCCTGAATCGATACTTCAAATATACAAAACAACCATTCGCCCTTGCATGGAGTATTGCTGCCATATATGGGCTGGAGCACCTTCTGCTTACCTCGGAGTTCTTGACAAGATCCAGAGACGGATATGTAATCTAATTGGCCCAGATCTGGTGTCTCGTCTGCAGTCACTCTCTCACAGACGCGACGTCGCCTCTCTCTGTCTTTTCTACAAATACTTCCATGGTAATTGCTCTGATGAGCTGCTTTCACTGGTTCCCAGACTCCATGAATTCAAGCACCCTACGAGGCTGGCATCGCGCTCCCACCCTTACACTATAGAAATTTTTAAATGTAGCCATCTCTTCTACTCCAATAGCTTCATACCTCGCACATCTCACCAGTGGAACACCCTTTCCAATTACTGTTTCCCTGAAAGCTATAATCTCCAACTATTCAAATGTAATGTCAATCGACACCTCCAGTTACCTTGATCTACCCACTATCCTTCTCCTCATCCTTTCTTCTATCACTCCTATCTGCTCTCGCTCCAAATCTTCCGCAACCCCCTGCATCCTAGTGGCTTCACATCTTGCTTGGGGCGTAAAAAAAAAAAAAAAAAAAAAAAGTAGCAAATCAAACCTCTGTCTACACTTTTGACACCAGTAGCAAATCAAGACTGTCTACAATTTTGACTCCACTTCAAATCATGCCTCTATTTATACTTTTGACTCCTATGCAAATCATGCTTTTATTTACACATTTGACTTCAGTGCAAATCAGGCCTGTATCTATCTTTTGACAAGAATGTTATCAGGACTTATATCTACCTTTTGATTTGAGGGAATATTGGACTTATCTCTACTTTTCTATTAATTCATGGTGATTTTTGCCCATAGGACATATTTGACTTTAAATAACCCAGCAGGGGTTGATAGGTCATTAAATTAACCAACCCAACCTCAAATCCACAGGGATTTTATAAGCTGCATATTTTGTTTAGGATTATGACTTACCTCCTTCTTAAATCTACCAAGACAACATTCACCACTAATTTTCAAAATTCTTTGTTTCCAAATAAGAAAATTAAATATAATTAGCTTGGCCACTGAAGTGAGAAAACTAACCAATTCCTATTACAATAAATTTTCTTCATCTCTTCTTTTTAAAAAGATTTAGGATTTAACAAAATTGTTTATTTCAATTCATTGATGTTTTGACATTGGAAACGTCAACTGGTAAGTGGTTGTAACTGGAACAGGATTGAGTCAAGATAGATCAATGGACTGATTAAGAAGTTTTGTCTTAATCTGCTTATACAGAAAATCTAAAAAACGAAAACAAAATAATCAAAATAAAAGGGTATAAAAGAGGTCCAATTGTTAAAATCAAGTTGTCAGATTATCGTGCAAAGCAAATCAAACCTATGCCTATCTTTTTGAGTGCAGTGCAAATTAGACCTACATCTACCTTTTTGTGTCCAGTGAAAATAGGACCTTTTTTTTTTGTTTTCATTATTCCATTTTTTTTTTCTAAGTATCTTCACCTATTTCATACTTTTATCACATTTTTGGTAGACAGAATATTTGACATTCAAAGTGTAGAAATTCAGATCCAGAACTCAGTGATGATGTGAGCTCACTACCCATGCCTAAAAGAGCTTGCCATGTCATGTAGCCCTGCATATGCCATTTTTGTTTTAGATGTGAAAATGAAGATTGACTGTTGTTGAACCAGTCACCTATCTTTTTATTTTTAATCTTTTCACCCCAAGCAAGGAAACAAGGCCACTAAGTTCCAAGGAGCTATTGAGCATGAGAGAATATGAGAAAAAAAAAAAACAGTTAAGGAGAAAGAACAATAAAAGAACAGGAATTAAAATGTCAGAAGATAACAATTGACATTACATTTAAATTTTTGAAGAGCAAAGCTGACTGGAAAGCAAGAAGCTGGAAGAGTGTTCCACAAGTGAGAAGTGCAAGAGAAGAAACTGTTATCATGGAACTTACAATTGCATCTAGCCATTTCAAATGTAAAATGACCAGACCTTGCTGTCTATCTAGTACTGTGATTAAATTGACAAAATCCAAGTAACAAAGGAAATTCAATCAGAACAATTAACATGAAAGTATTTATAGAAAAGGCACATGGAAATTATATTACAGTAGTGGGAAAGTAACTGAAGCCAAGATGCTAGATCAGGACCAATAACATTGCACATTCTGCTTTGTATTTTATCAAGAATTTCTTGATACATAGCAGAAGCACCAGACTGGATGTAATTAAGACATAATGTAATACTGAGAAACTTCAGAGAAAAAGATACTTTTGATAATTCGAGATGAAGCATAAAACTTTTAGCAAATGAATATATTCATGATAGCTTTCCGATTATGGCAGGACACACACACATGGAATAATAATTCATTTGTAACAATGATAAGGGCCAAAAAATATATAGAAATGAAAGTGAAACATTTTTATTTTATTGTTGGTAAAATGCAACTTCAGTTCGTGAGCATGGATTGAATCTCAATGCCTGAGAATTTAAAATAAGAATTCTGTTGTTTTTCTCTTTTCCTTCCACTTGTTTATAGTGGCCAAAAATGTTCTCTTTCTTAACCAATCATATTTTTTTTGTTGCCATTCTCATAAATATTGTATCAAGGCTTAATACCATTGCTGAAAATATCTACCATATCTATATACAGTTATATACATCTAATCCCTTACAGTTTTATTATTTTTTGCTTAATAGCTATAACTCTTATAATCTTTGTTGCTTACAGCTCTCTTCCAAACAATCATATATATAAACATCTACAAAAAAAATATTCCTTCTTTATTTCTACAACTTTTGTTTGAAACTAGTTGAGTACCTGCTTTTTTAAAAAACTATATTTATTAAAAACTAAATAGAGAAAGAGTGATAAAACTGACTTGAAAAGGTTGCATATTTCAGTTTATACTCCTTTGTTAACCAAGGTTTCTTACCAGACAGAAGTGGAAATTAGCCGTAATGACACCCATGTTCATGACAATTTGATTTAAAATGTATGTGCATAGGTATATTTTAATTTCAATTTTAATTCAATGACAAACGTAAAAATATTTCTACAAATTTAAAAAAAATCTTTAAAAATAATTCTCTTCATTACTGAATAATTTCTGAAAAGTTAAAAAATATAATATCATTATCTGATATTTTAGGCTTCAAAAAAGTATTATTTTTTCTTATTTTGAAGATATTGATTTTATTGTTCAAGATAGGGTTTGTCCAGAGTGAGTGGGAGGGAAATGTATTATTTCAATGTCTTACTTCAGACTTTGTGTGTGTGTGTGTGTGTCTGTTTGTGTATACATTGCTTCCATGAATCTATGATATGGACCCCCACTTTCACTACATCTCATATTATAGTATTCTTAATATTGTAAACTAATTATATACAATAATGGCTAGTATGCAATATAAGTGAACAATTCAACTAGAAAAATTGAAAATAAATACAATGTATCTAAATTAATTTTAATTCAATATTATGGTTAAAAAATAGTGAATTTTATAGAATTGTTTTTTTAGATTTAGCATGAGCAAAACAAATTGACAGATTTGTGCAAAACAAAAATGACTCTGGAATAATGTCATAATGTGCAAAAATTGTCCATCTTTTAATAGTCTGTTATACTTTTAACATATAAAAATGTAGGTAGAAAAAAGTAAATGTTGATAAGATAGTGAGGGTCACAAAGCACTACCTGGGATATCCAATCAGGATGAAACCTTCACTTGGTGGGTTCGGGGGTAGCATGCATTGGCTCTAGCTTCACCTACATAATTATAGAACTTGCATCCAACAAGTTTATTCAATCAGGGAAACAGATACACATCAGCAGATATGGAAAATGGAAGTAAATTAATGTCTTACTGGATAGTTGACTTGGCCATATTTTGTGTCATTGATGTAGCTAGACCATGATGGTGAGGGAAAAGAGAAATCTAGTCTAGGCATGTAGATATATGTAACTTATGGCTGCATCAGATGTGTGTGTGTGTGTGTGTGTGCATGCATGTGTTTTCTTGTGTATAAATGAAATGGAATAAGCACATGTAAGTCACTCATGCACTACACAGACATACACGTATATGTTATGTGTGCGAAATAGTGTGTAATGGTCAGGGAATTACCTCCTTTTATAATATAAATTCATTAATTTTAGATAAGCATTTTCCATCTGATTCCTCTTGATGAAGCTATTTTTTGGCAATGTCTGGAAAAAGAGTGAATGGAAATAATGATGACTTTTATAGAGCAGAGATTAGGGAGATTTTCATTTCATTAAATACATTTTTCTTTCTTTTATTCACACCTTCTCTCCTTGAATTTTTTTCTTTTTTTTTTGGAGGAGAAGGCTTTTTTCACATTTTCTATATCTATTTTTCTATATATTTTCTTCATCTGTACAAGATAGTGTGACAAAAATAATAACAGTCCCAGAGCATTCATCTCTTCCTTTGTCAATTTTATCTTTGATATCTGGGCTACTTGCATTGAATGAATGTCAGTTGTCTACCAAAAGACATTATGAACTGGCCATGAGGCGGCATCCAACATGCTGCAACCCCACTATTTTTCTAGGATATCAGCCAATTGGATCTGAAACTCACAAGCACTGACCCAGGTAGCTTGGTTTGATGACTGATTTATTTTTACAGCTTATCAACACTTTGCAGGTTATATAAAAAAAAAAATTTAGATTTTAAGAATTTTTTGTTGGGGGTAGATAATAATGGTTTAGTGATACAAGTCTTACTAATTAACCCATAGCTTGGGGGCAGGGGAGAAGAAGTGGATTCATACCTTTCCCAAGATTTGCATGTAAGTGAATATAATGAACCCAATAGTAACTGGGACTATGTACTTTGATTAACAATTCTGAGCCATTATCAATTACACCACCCACAAATCCATGTTTACAGCACCTGGTATCCCCAAGCAGTCACCCATCTAGTTACTGACCAGGCTTGATGTTGCTTAACTTTGGTGAGTGTATGGGAACTAGTGTTTCAATGTGATATGGCCATAAGCACAGGTAGCTAGGAAAAGCTAGCAGACATCGACAGTGGCTGGTGGCATGCTGCTCAAGAAGGAGTCATGAAGGGTAAGTAAAAGCAAAATCGACTGCTAGAGGGCAGAAGACAATACAGGAAGCAGAGAGAGCAATCTCAGACCTTTGTTCCACATTCCAGCTTCATCTGCCACACCTGCAGAAGAATCTGCCATGCAAAGATCAGACTGCTATGCCATTACAGATGCTTCTCAAAACAGGACTGGATTTCAACCAAACAAAATGCTACCATTGTTTTGAAAGACAAATGGATAGTCACTCTCTGTATCTTCTCTCTCTGTAACAGAACTGAGATATTTTAAAAAAAAAAAAAAAAAGAAAAAAGAGAGGCAGCTTAAAAAGAACTGGATTTTATACAACGGAAAGTTAGGGACTCGTCCTTGAAAAACATTTTAATCTTGAGAAGTATTTCATATCCTGGATTGACTATTCTTTCTCATAATAAGAATAAACACTCTAAGTGTGTCAGCAGATGGAATGGAAACAAATATATTTTGGTCAGAAGAGACTGTATTTGGTTATTCTTTTTTATCAGTTTTAAAAGGAGAGAAAAAAGCATTCAAATAGTAACAGACTATGAGTATTTCATTTCAGCAGCATGAAGACTGCAGGCATCATTCACTATCATCTCATCTTCAGAAGAGTGTATCTACAATAAGAATGAGCGAAATGAAAATGGTGCACAAAATATTGATTATCAGAGTTTTTTATCCACTGCACAAATTTAAACTTGTAAGAGAAAAACAAAAACAGTCTGCTAAATACAGCATGTAGACACAGAATAAAGACTACAGGAACTGTTAAACAAAGTTGTAAAGAAAAGCAGGAAGAAAGGACAAAGCAGCATAGTCCTGGGTATGATGATAAACTACATCTGGCAACAAGGCCTTTCATCATGAGACTGGAGGTTTTGAGGAGTGTGGAACCATCTATTAATTGCTGTTTTTCCCAGGTGTACTCTGAACCCCCAAACAAAAACAAAATACTATGAAAGTATAAAAAAATACATTTTTATAGTGAAAATACAAGCAATATATTTTTATATAAAAAAATTGCCAACAATATGTATTTATAGTAAAATTACTAACAATACATTTTTAAAAAGAAAATGAACAATTCATTGTATAGTGGAATTACCAACAAATACATTGTATCTGTAGTTGAAGGCATACAATTGTGTTTCAAATATATTTTGTTGAAGCCATAAAATTGTGTTCAAAATATTTAGATTTCAGCACTAAATGACCTATAGAGATTGATATGCTGCAAAATGAAACCAACTAAGTAATCAACCATTGAACCAACGATTGTAAGAAGACAGAATTTATAGTCATCAAAATCAACCAAAGAGAGAAATTTAAATATTTGGGAAGTCTTTTAAAAATGAAAGAATAAGTGACACTGAAATTTCAAAGTGTACTGCAATAGGAAAAGTAACCTTCTAAAAGCTCAACAATGTATTAAGAGACAGGAAGATTTTTAGATTTTAAGTGAAAAAGGAACTAAAATAATTTTTCTTCAGTGTGCTGTATTCCTTCAGGAAATTGGTGATCATGGCTCTCCATATTGTCCTGTCTTTTGTAGCTCTTAATAAATTTTGTTCTCTCCTAAATCCTGTTCTACTATCCATATGCTCACTAGGTAGGTTATACATTCTTTTCCTCTATCTTGCTTGCTTTTAATCTGTTCTGTGTGTATCAAATTTTCCAAGCCCTCTTTCCTAATTATGTGACCTAGAAATTTTAATTCTCTCTTCCAGACGTTAAGTATAAATGTCTTTTTTGTTTTAGTTTTCTCTAAAACTTCATCATTGCTCAAACGTTCAGTCTGTGGTATTCTCAGCATCCTTCTATAGAACCACATTTCTGTTGCTTCTTTTTCATCTTGGAGAAGATTGTCCAGCAATCACTGCCAATAGAAGGGCTGAGAATACTTACACTTAAAATTCAGAAGAGAGTTTAATTTTCTGGATTGCATAATGAGTAAAGGGGGGTTGGAGAATTTAACACTCACAGGATATATTAAAAGTAACAAGACAAAGAGGAAAATATGAGCAATCTGCTTAACAAGTTTGTGTGAATAGAGGACAGGGAGATAGTAATAGGTTAAAAGGTTATTAGAGCAAAAAAAAAAAGACAGGAATTTGTGGAGAGCCTGCAAGAGACAAAACATGATCTGATTTTCAATATTTGTATTAAGAGATGTATCATTGAATTGCATTTATTCATTTCACTCTTTTTTTAACAATATAGGTCAGTCGTCATATCTCCTGATCATATTCATATGTTTCTACAGTATTCTCTTGCTATTTTGGTGAGGGAGTAAATGAATTGGGAATCATTCATCAATATCCAATAGCTCTTTGGACAGTGATAAAATTGTTTTATTAATGTATATATTAACTTCTTGCTAACATATGATTTGTTACTTACTTTACAGAGATTTCTCACTGCTCTGCTGAACTAAACATCATACATGGAATTCATGCCTATCATTCTATCCACGTTTTACCAACATGGCGAAGGCATCAATAAAAAATTTTTTTTTCATTAGCGAAAAAAAGAATCTTTGATAAATGATGTGACCAGCTTTTATTTATTTTTATTGAATGAAGCAATTATTAACAAAGCAATCAAAACAGATCTAGGAGAATTTTTGGTAAATATATTATCTCAGTAATCTACAGTCAAAATCACTACAAATTATTTACTAAAAATGCATATATCAAAAGACCTATAAAAGCATTGGAAATAATTTCCTAGAGAAATACATTGCAAATTTTTCACTACAAAAATATAATGGTAATATATATATATATATATATATATATTTTTTTTTTTTTTCAAAATGTATAGCTGGTAATATATATTTTTTTTTTTCAAAAATGTATAGCTGGTAATATATATAATTTTTCAAAAATGTATTGCTGGTAATATATTTTCCTTCAAAAATACTTTTTTTTTAAATGTATTGTTGGTAATGATTTATTTCTTAAAAAATTTATTGCTGTTAATTTATTACAAAGTATTTCTGATATTAAAACCTATTTTTACATTTTCATAGTGTTTTAGCCCCAGTTTGGGCGTTAACTATTTTCCCATAGCTGGGACCCTAACAGGTGCTACCACCCCAGGTCAGCATGGACCTGGGAATATCAGCAATTAAGAGATCAGAGGACTTGCTGTTGGATGTAGTTTATCGTCTTACCCAGGATGCTAAAAAGTTTGTCTCCTATCATGTTAAAGTGTTACTCTCTGAATTACTCAGAAATTTTATCTACAGTCCTATTCATGTTCTTCTCTGTGATTTTTTCACAAATTTAATCTATCCTATAAAAGGTATAATACTCAGAGTTTTTCCCAATTTTTATTGACTATCCTGTTACATGTTACTTTCTGACTTATTTACAAATTATTTATAAATGAACTGAAAGTTATTTACAATGCATTTGTATCAAAGATCATTTGATATGCCTTTTTTTCAAACACATTACTTAGTTGGTAATAGAAAGACAAGTAAAATCTTCATATGTTGTTCTTCAAAGAACCTAGCAATTTCATACGCCAATCACTTCATTTGGGGCTCTCTAAGTCATTCACCCATTTAATTTTATATTTTTTTCAGTAGAATAGACGGCTTAAGTGTTTTTCTACATTAAATAAAGCATTGATAAAATAGTTAAAGTTAACTAGTTCCAACTTGTTTTTCTCATGTTTTAAGCATAAATTGTTTAATAGTTAAAACAAAAACAAAATATTTTAAAAAAATCTCAAACTTTTTAAATCAAAAATCCAAATATTAAAAAAAAAAATGATGCAAAAAAGATAAAGAAATGATTATGCAATTATTAAAAAAATTGCCTATCATCCCTCCGTGTTCCCAAAAAGTAACTCCCAAAGGATTAAATGAAATCGCTATATAGAATTGATTGATTGGCACATTGATATCTGAGTCATGTCAAGAGATCTAAAAAGAAAATAATTAATAATCTAAAAATAATCTAGATACTTTTAATATCTGAAATCACGTTGATGCTGAAACTACCTTGGATTCTTTTTTTTGTTGTTGTTAATGGCATTTCAAATCCTTTAGGGTTATTTCATGTTATGATTAGTTTAATGGCGGATATTTCCGTTTTAGCTTGAAGGTTGAAAATTTAAAATTTTTGTATTGATATGTCCAGTTTGCACAAGAGTCAAATGTTTTTATGACCAGTGTTAGAAATTCAGATAGTGTTTTTTTTTCATAAGTCCCACTCCTTTGACTTTGTGAGCTTTGTGTCACAAATATAATGAACTATGATCAATTCTATCATGTAGTTGATATAGTCACATACCAAGGAAATTTTTTTATCTTATTATGTAAGCCATGATATCACAGGTAGGATTTATCAAATAACTTAAAAATTTCATTATAATTATCACATACTTATAGACAACATCAAGAAAACTAAGGTAATAGGACAAGGTACAAACTCACCACATGAGATAAAACTTGGTGCTAAATCTCTGAAAACTGTAGATAAGTTTGTTTACTTAGGATCTACCATAACATTGACCCTCTCTATGGATGAGGAATTGACAGTCAGAATGGGAAATGCTGCAGTTGCATTCAGGAAAATTATGAAATGAACATGGGAAAGTGATAAACTTAGGATAAAAACCAAGACTCTAATTTACCAAACATGCATTTTCTCAACACTTCTTTATGGGAGAGAGACATGGACATTGTATGCTGGTCAGGAGAGGAGGTTGAATAATTTTCACATGAGATGTTTGTGAAATATTTTCAAAATTAAATGGCAAGATAGGGTCCCAGATATAAATGTGCTCAAAAGAATTGGCATTCAGTGAAAATATCCCGTCATGTACCACTCTGCCCTTTCTATCACATCCAATGCCGTGCATTTGTTTATTTATTTAAAAAAATAATATAGTGTTCATTATTTTTTTTTGTTAGTTTTAAAATAAAGTGTTGGGAGTTCAATTGATAAAAATCCCCTGAGGATACTATAAGGGTGAAACCAAGTTAGCGGATTCAACTGATCCTCTCATTTTTAAAGTTAAAAACTCTTCATGTTATTTTTTATTTTTATTTTTTTCCCACGTGTATTGAGCACTTTTTAATACTACTGTTTCCTGGTTCAATTAAACTCTGACCATTATCCTTTTGTGTATTATATATGAAGAAGAGACTTAAAGCAACAGAAATGGGGTTCTACAGAAGGATGCTGAGAATACCATGAACTGAACATGTGAGCAACAATAAAGTTTTATAAAAAATGGGAAAAAAAGACACTTACACTTAACATCAAGAAGAGGAAATTGAAATTTCTAGGGCACATAATGAAGAAAGAGGGCTTGGAAAATTTGATACTCACAGGACAGATTGAAGGCAAGAGGAACAGAGGAAAAGAAGGCATAATCCACCTAGCAAGTTTGAGTAAATGGATGGTAGAACAGAGTTTAGGAGAGATAAGAAAAAAGTGAAAATTTATTAAGAGCTACAAAGGAAATAAAATTCAGGAGAGCCATGATTGCCAACATCCTGAAGGGACATAGAAGAATATGATGAATAAGAAAACAGGCCACATAATATAGCCTTCCTCCTCCTCCTTCTTGTTTTCCACACTGCAAATGTAAAATCAAATAAAACAAGCATCATAATTGGATGGATGAACAGACATTGGAAAACTACTTATGTTTAAACCAATCATTGGTAATTTATCAGAAATATCTTAGAAGAGGGGGAAAAAATGTACTTGAGGTGATTTATTAGAGCTTTGCCTTTTGAAGAGGCTTACTGTGGAAAAATATTGGAAATGATTTACAACAGAAATGCACTGCCCAAGATCTATAATGGAAATGAACTTAAAAACAATTTAGCAAAACATCTACAACTGAAATGTTATAGAACATTATTACTACATAAATACACAGAAAACTGTGGAGAGTAAGATATACACAAAAACTGTTTAACAAAAAAAAAAAATAGATAAATTCAAGTTCTTGATATTCATTTTGTTTAACTTGGTATGTTACAATTTTAAACAAATTGGGTAAAAAGGCAATGAAGATTACATAAGCTTAATCTCAGTAAAGAGACTGCATTCAAAATCTTAGCTTTTATTTGGATTTGAAACAAAGACCTCTGGCTGATGGAAGCAAGAGAAGAAAAGGACTTTTCTTTGAAATCACAGTCACTCCTAACCTCCATGGACTTTTCTTCACATAGATAAAATACAGCCATGTTGTAAAAAACAAATTAAAAATCTTCCTCCATAATACAGATCTTTGAAAATTTTGGTGAATGGGGAAAACTGAAGATAATGAGGATACAAATAAACATTTTTTTTTATGATAATCAGAATAAAAAATTAAATGCAATTTTAACAAAACATTTCCAATCATTTTTCTCTGGTGCCCTGGCTACATGAATTCAAGCGTGCATCTTGGTCCCACCCGTTTACTGTTGAAATAGCTAAATGCAACCACCACTTCTACTCCAACAGTTTCTTTTCTCGCACTTCCTGTCTGTGGAACTCCATTCCATTTATTTGCATTACAATCTTCAAAAATTTAAATGCAATGTCAATTGTGATCTTCTATCTTCTTGAACCCTGTTCATCTTTTGTTGCTTCCACAATCCTCCCTATCTTTACTTTCCCTCAAACCCACTGCATACTAGTGGTGAAGTGATTAAAAAAAGAAAAAAAATCAATTTTCAGTGTGAGTTGCAAACAATTATCAAACAATTTAATTATCCTTATATCTATTAGAGACACATATATAGATATATACACCTACATTTGGGTATATAAGTAAAAATGTTAGGAGATCAGCTGATTCCCCTACCTTGGTTTCCTCTTAATTTTTATAATTAAAAGCTAAACATGTTAAATTTTTATTTTTATATACATGTACTGAGCACATTTTAATACTTCTGTTTCCTGGTCTAATTCAACTCTGATCATTAACTTATATATATATATATATATATATAGTTCTTTGTTGTTTTGTTTTTTGAAATAAAGCATTGAAGTGGTCATTTTAAAAGTATCACCTGAAGAGACCATCAGGTCGAAACCAAGGTAGCATGTTCTAATTTTTAAAATATATATATATATATATATATATATATTAAGACACTTTTTTATGTTTATATGTTCTTTTTTTTATAGATACAAATATTTAAAAAATGTCTTAAAAAAATAATTGTTGGACTTTGTCCATTTCATAATGTGTGACTATATATATATTTATATATATATATATATATATGTGTGTGTGTGTGTGTGTGTTTATAGGGGAGAGTTAAACAGTAATGCAATTTGTTTTCTTATATTAGAAATAAGAAACACAATCAAACATACCCTACATTAAGATATAGCTATACATCACAGGTTTACATCATTACTTCTCAACATAGTTGTCACCTCTTTTAGTGGTAGTCTTCTACATGCAAATGAGAGTATGTATCCCAGATATGTAAAACGCAGCTGGCTGCTGCTGATGAAGCCAGTTCCTTACAGCAGTTTTTATGACTTCTTCATCACCACCTGACTTAACATCTCTCTAATCCAATGAAAGAGGCACCAAAAAACACACATTATTGTGTTGATGAAGAAGTGGAAACTGCTGTAAGGAATTGGCTACATCAACAGCCAGCTTAGTTTTATGAAGATGGAATACATGCCTTCATTTGGAGGTGGAACATTGCCACTGAAAGAGGTGGTCACTATGTTGAGAAGTAGGTATATATAATAAAAAGACTTAAACACTAATATTCCATGGTCATAATTTATTCCATTGGAATTGTAAATACGATCCAATTCATCAGACCTACAAATTCAAAAAAACAGAAAAAAAACAACTCTGGAAATAAAAACAGAATTTAGAGAGTGTAAAGCAGAGTGTGGGACGAATGTTAGAGCTAAAGAGAGGGGTAATAGATGAGAGAAGGAGGGAGATTAAACCTTAACAGAGAGAATTTTAGGAGAGGTGAGTGGAAGGAGTTTAAGTAAGAGAAATATATATATATATATATATATATATATATATGGCTAAATGTAATTGTGAGTTCTATGCAAACAGTTTCTTCTACTGCACTTCTTGCTTGTGATACTCTCTTCCAGCTTCTTCATTCTCAGTCAACTTTGACCTTTAAAAATTTAAATGCAGTGTCAATCTTAATCTTTTATCTTCTCAATTCTTGTTCTTTTATTATTCTCTCTCTTTATTAGTATTTTTCTTTTTTGTCTTCTCACACTCTCTAACACACAGTAACCCTTTGCATCATAGTGGTTTTATTGCCTTGCTTACTGTGAAATGATTAGAATATATATTGTGTATTTGGGTAGCAATCCCTCTTTTATACCAGTTTTATTAATGAAAACTGACAAGGTGCTGGGATTAAGCTTTTTATTCAAATTTTCATCTGTTCATATAAGTGTTTTCTTTTCTGGATATAATTTATGTAAAAACTGTCCAAATGTTCTCTATATCTGAGCACATTCAGCTATTGTGTTAGCCCTTATCAATTGTATATAAGTTAATATATCAAGGTTGTATTTATAAATACACACACACACATATATATATATACATATATATATACACACACATATATGTATAAACACACACACACAATATATATACATATATATATAAATAAACACACACACACACACATATATATATATATATACATATATATATATATAAATAAACACACACACACATATATATATATATATATATATATATATAAATAAAACACACACACACACATATATATATACATATATATATATATATATAAACACACACACACACATATATATATATATATATATATATATATATAAAATAAAACACACACACATATATATATATATATATATATATATATATATAAAAACACACACACACACATATATATATATATATATATATATATATAAATAAACACACACACACACATATATATATACATATATATATATATATATATAAATAAACACACACACACACATATATATATATATATATATATATATATATATATATATATATATATATATATATATATATATATATATATATATATATATAATTTTTGGTAGTTATTCTGCTTACATTCCATTTCTTGCCAACATCCATATGTGCCTATTGATACCTGTCGAATACTTGAAAGAAATAATAATAAAGCAAACATGAAGAATATTGCAATGAAACAGGTTTCCCTGATACAATAGCATGAGACTGATTCAAAGTAAACAACACAGATGTGGAGTGTTGCTATCCATTTTCAGCTTGAATTACTGCAGGCCTGCCAACAAAATGGGAGACTAAAGCCCTTCACCTCTGTGCAGAGAGCATCACAAAGAAAACAAATGACAAACTGCATGGCCACAAAGTTTATTGATTTCAGCTAAAGCTAAAGGCTGTCCCCAGGGTGTTTGGGAAAATGAGGAAAGAGAACAGAAGAGAGAGAAAAAAAAGGTTGAATATTGTGAACTGGTAGGAGGTATGGTCAGATACTAACGGGGATGCTGAAAAAGATCCTTCCTGAAATATTGAACGCATAAGAAATCTTCAGATAAGTATATACAACATCCAGTCAAAACTGATGTAGAAAGATAAGTATATTTTTACATTTATATAAAGCAAAACTGAAGGAAGCTCATTGTAGAACAGTGGTCTCACAAACCTTTACAACAATAGTAAATTTAATTCACAATGAGTGCTTCACACTTGTGGCCTTGTGACAAACAAAGTAAATAAATATAAGAAAACTCATTATATGATTACATTTTATAGTAATGGTTAATAAGCTTGTTCTGCACTGAGTTTGATCCTCACCAGGTGTCTCACACAATATAAAACAAAACCAATAAGCATTTCTATCAATATGGTAGTACATCAAATCCTGTCTAATCTGAATACAACTACTTCTATAACTTTGTTGATTTTCTATCTGTGGATGATGCCTGTAGTGACTCATTATTCCAGTGACTGACTGACTGACAAATTTAAACCACAGGTTTTGCAAGCAAGCTCACCATTTGCTGAATTGGTATCATTGTGCTGTGACTTGTAAGGCTAAGTAAATCCACTTGTTAACCTACACACTTTGTTACATATATTGCAAGTGAAATCAGGATGGACATAATGACAGATTATGTTGTCATTGTATATGACTAATGAAGCCAGTCTAGCAATATACATATATGCAACTGTGAACACAGCATACTCTTTTATTATTTTGATCATCATGTATATAATGGTAATATTATCTGTTTCCTTATAAGGAAACATTTGGCATTCCTTGACTGAACAGCCAAAATTACTTTCAGTTGAAATTTATAGAATCTTTCTCTTAAAACAATTATTCAAGAAAATAGGTTTCTCAAATCCACTAACTTTTACTGCTTTTTCAAGTATTTAGGAAATTTCCTTCCTAATTTTTTGTTTGATGCAGTGTGGAAATATTATATCATTATTCTCGCTTAAGTGAACCTATGTACATATGCATATGGGTATATACGCAGATAGTGTAACAGTTATTGATGCTGTTTCATGCTGATACACTTGAGAAAGTATTAATCTCACTTCAGCTATGGGTTGATTTTAATCTCAATAGGGAATGACTGCAAAACAGTTACCCTCCCCTTTTTATAGGCAGAGATATACAAATTTATGCTGGGATATTTTTCTTAGCCAATAAAAGGCCAGTTTGCAGTTTGACGTGACTCAGTCCAGATCTGCCATTTCAGGTGGTTCAGG
This sequence comes from Acanthosepion pharaonis, assembly GCA_903632075.3. Lineage (NCBI taxonomy): Eukaryota > Metazoa > Mollusca > Cephalopoda > Sepiida > Sepiidae > Acanthosepion > Acanthosepion pharaonis. Next base: position 444,916 of record CAHIKZ030005606.1, read on the forward strand.
CTAACTTGTTGAACTCTCTGCTTTGAGGCAGAGAGGAACCCAGATAAGGCAATGCCAAAGGTCAGAATAAGGTCTGGGAAGGTAGACAAGCCCAACCCTGTGTATGCAGGATCTATGGGGAATTTTTGTCCCAAGTCTACAGGTTCAGAATCGCCCCACATTGTGCCACATCTTGTGGGGAGGCCAAGTAAATAACCTCAGCTCAGATCTGCCTAAAAGACAGAATGCTATGTTCACTTGTCCAAACTTGCTTTTGTGTGTTGAAGCCAATTCTTAGTTTGTGAATCATTCTGCCTTCTTACTGTTAATTTGCCTTGCATATATTTTCTGCTTGCTGGCTTGATATTATTTCATTTCTGCCCTGTTCCTTTTTCCTTTTATTGCAAACTTTGTTAATTCTGCTTGTTAGACAGTTCTGTTATTTATTTTGCATTTGACCATGGCTACTCACTTTATAGTAATACAGACTAAGTTCTCATGCTATGGGTGAAAATCAGTCCAGGAGAAGGAAAACTGAATTCAAAACTAGCATCAAGAGAGACATTATATTTCAGACTGTCTTCTCTTTAAAATACTTTACCAGACATTTATAACTTTGTGGAATGATATAGTTCCTCTATCAGATCTAGACATTCAGGGCAGTTGGAGCTAGGAAGTTAGATTGTAATGCAGTGATTCCCAAATGGTTCACCTCATAGGTGTATTAGAAAGCAGGTAAGGCAGAATGATTAAAAACAATCAAAGATTTAGAAACAGTTTTAAAAATTCATATGCCAAAAATAAATACGATTTCAAAATTATGGATTACTTGTAATTGCATGCATGCATCCTAGTATAAATAGTTATAAATAATTATTGACTGATTTTATCATTGTGATATTTTTGCATTATAACAAGTATTAAGAATATAATAACTGGGGTTTGCAAATTGGAGGAGAGAGTTATCAATGATAATGCTCTGCCTTTGAGTCTGCAGTTATCTCACTGTAACTCTCTGATTTAAAAAAAAAAATTTTAATGTACTTTTTTTACATGAAATTTGGTGAGGCATGAGCATATCGAGGGCAAGAGAGATAAGTGAAGCTTGAATGAATGGATGATGGAATAGTGTTGGGGGAGGATTATCAAAGGAAGAAATGCTGCTAAAGGCCCATGAGAGATAAAAGCTTGTGAAAATCCATGATCACTAACACCCTGAAAGGACATGGCACATAAAAGAACAGCATATTAAATGGCTATATATGTGTGTGTGTGTGTGTGTGTGTATATATATATATATATATATATACACACACAAGGTCTGGTGTCCCTCCTATTTATCTAGAGCTCCTTGATAAAATCCAAAGAAGAATCAGCAATATTATTAATCCTGATCTGTAGTCTCAGCTTCAGTCATTTTACAACTGCTGTAAGGGTGCTTCCGTGTGTCTTTTCTATAAATACTTGCATGGTAATTTTTGGGATGAGAACTTTGCTATGGTACCCAGACTTAGAATTTAAGTACAATACTAGACTGTAGTAAGATCTGATTAATTTACAGTTGAGTTAGCTAGATGTAACAGTTTCTTTTGTTGCACTTCTCTCATGAGGAACTCCATTCTGGCTCCATGATTATCAGCAAATTTTAATCTTTTAAAAATTTAAATGCAGTGTCAATTGCTATCTACACTCTTCCTGATTACTCTTTTTGTTCCTACTCATTAGTAGTTTCTGTTTCATCCACACCCAGTAAACTCTTGTGTCTTAGTGGCTTTACTACCTTGCTTGGGGTGAACTCCTGGTAATTTTTGTAAATTTGCCCAAAATGTAGTTTTGTACTTTAAAGAAGAGAAAATTATTATACATGTTTAAAAAAAAGTGAAACATGATTTTTAATAGAGATTTTATTATGACAAAAAGCAAAAAACATTTTATGATTAAATTATGCTCTTGTCAAAATATCCTCCTTTAGCCTTGATTACTGCAGCACAAATTTTTGGCATTTGTTGCAAAGGTTTTTCAAAATATATGTTTGATATTTGATTCAATTCTTTTTTTCAAAGACTCTCAGAGCCTTTTCCCACTTTTTTTTCACTCTTCTGTAAAATTCATCTCATGCTAATTCTGGGGGTGGTTTTTAAACTTTTGAACGGTAGTGTAGGTTAGGTTGGTTAACTTAATGACATATGAATCCTTTTTGGGTTCATAATACGAACTGAATGTCTTATATATTAAAAAACACTAAGGTTAAAAAAAAGTGGCAGATTTTGGTTCAGTTTATACACAATGTATGCAAGTATCCATCTGGAAGGTGACCGCATTTTGTGGGCAGTGGGGTCTTACCAGCAGAGGATGAAGTCAGTGTATGTAAAATATGTATAGTGATTTACTTAGTGAAGCTTAGATGCAATTGTTAGTAAGCAATTTAATTCTCATTAAGTTTTTCATACTTGTGACACACCTAAACTATCCTAACTATGCTTTGGAAATTTATATATATATATATATATATATATATATATATGTGTGTGTGTGTGTGTGTGTACACACATAAATATAACTCCTGAATGTTTGAAAAATAGAGAGAATAACAGTTCCATTTTTTA